>BQNB010142922.1:0-17063 GCA_026074375.1 Tanacetum coccineum | reverse complement strand
GGTATTATTCTGATAATAGCTTTTGGAATGGACACGTATGCCCCACGTGGAAGCAGATAAAGAAACTGGAGATATCACAAATTGAGAGAGGGGCGGGTTTTATCACAATCAATCCGGTTTTATAATAAAATATTTAATTGGAGCAATTTAACCCGCCTTTTAACTCGGAAGAATTTTTTAATAATATATTTAATACTAAAATATTCCAAAGCTTCCGGTAATTAATATTAAAAATAGAACGGGTCGGGCGGGTTTTTTTGCATTAACTGCAGCCTCGATTGAATAATCTTGGCGATTAATAATAAGGTACTCCCTCCGTCCCATATTAAGTGTTCACAATGGAATTTTTTAAGTCTTTTTTCCTCAACTTTGACCATAAATATTTTTGTTTGTGTTATATAATATTGAACAAAAATTCTACTAATGAAAAATATATTCAAAACTCTATCCATTCATATATCTTGCATCAAGTATCATATAACATAAGCAGAAATCATTAAGGTCAAAGTTGAAGAAAAAAGACTTTGAAAAAATCAAGTGGACACTTAATGTGGGACGGAGGGAGTATTACTTAAGCTATATATACTAGAAATAAAATAAAAATGTTATATAAAGAACTGTGAAAATAATTCATTAAAGTTTAATGTCATAGACAAATCGAAAATATTTTTTTCTACACATTTACATCTACCCAAATAAAGAAGCCTAACGGGGTCTGGTCTTCTTGATCATCCATACGAGGGATAAGCATTACAGTGGTTGATGACAGATATAGTGTCCTACTGTCTTTAGAAATTTACGTAAACTTCATTGCGTCGATCACGAGAACAATAAGTCGGTTGGGACCATCTTCCATGCAGCAACTCCTCACTACTGGCACTGTCAAAGTCAATATTAATGAATTCATTGTAATCAGGGATCCATGATCCTGTTAATTCTTTCCCTTTGATATCATCTTCGTATATCACACATAAACCACATCCCAGTATGATATAGTTGTTAAAAAATTCAGGTTTGAAAGTTATGAGAAGATCTTCAGATTCAAAACCAGGACATAGATTCTGAAGTATATCATTTGACATGTATCCAATCCACACAGTGTTTGCCCTTTTATTAGATTGTGCATCCCTGTCAATCAAGTTTTCCTCGCCTGATGCTTTGAATTCGACTCTAAGGAATGAACCTTTTTTACTGTTATTCATTGTTCCTTGCTGAAACACACAGCAGATGGCCAACCCTATCGTTTTTAGGATCTGGTTATGAGGTGATGAATTAGTTAGTGTGATCTTGTTACACAACTGTTGGTTGTTAAACCAGTAGGGAATTTTGCTTCCAGGAACTGTGATACTTAGTCGATGATTCACTGCAGCACATTTCTATACAAAAAAATATACTCCTAATAAATTAATTATACTACATATAATATGCATATCATGCGAAACTATATGTAATTAATACCTGGACCAAAGATATCATCGACAAATTAGCAATGTGCCTTCGACTCTTATGATCATTCAGAAGCTTCGGGCAGTGATGAAGTGAGATCTGAAACAACCACTTGTGCTTATTTGATAAATCTCCAATTGATTGCAACGATGTGCAATATTCTGCCCTCAAAACTTGAATAAGTGGTGGAAGCTCATCTAGATTCTGAAGGTAGTTGCAGTTGCTCACATTGAGGTATCTGAGCTGAGAGAACTGAGAAATGTTTTCAGGTAGCCACAAGATGAGGTTCTCGCTTAGATCCAACTCTTCCAAGGAGGGCCATACATTATGCAAATTTTCGGGAAAGTCATAATCTTCAAGATGGTATTCTTTAAGACACAATATTCTCAAAAAAAATTTGGAACCCTCAATACAAAGATTACTTATTCTATTTTGTACAAACTCATGCTCTTTCTTTCTGGTATATTCAGATACTCCTGCAATCAAAATAGTAAGTCCCGTCAAAAGTCTGATTGACGATGGTAGCGCAATCTTGACACACCTATCAATATTTAACACCAACAATTTTCCCATTTCCGTTGAGACTTCTGGGAATCTTTCAAGTCTCTTGCAATTGTTAAGAAGTAGAGTCTGTAGAGATTTCATCTGAATAAATGATGTGAGGAACTTCAGCCTTTTGCAATAACTTAAATCTAAGTGAATCATCCTTTCGTGATTCCCAACAGAATTGTGTATCTCCAACAAGTGCTTACAATATGACAAATTTAGGCGCTCAAGATTTGGGGCCCCTGAGATGTCTGGAAAACTTGTCATTGACCATGAGAAAGAAAGATCTATGAACTTGAGATTGGGGAAGATGATCTGACAGATACATATAGATGATAATTGGTATATAAGTAACTTCAAGGTAATATTTGTACATAATAGAATTTAGATCTACAAAAGTGATACCTTTTTCTCTATTTGTAGTTGTTTTATACGACTACTTTCTACTTCAAGGCCAACAAGGTTGGTCATATGTCTTGTTATTCTTAGAGATCGAAATGGGTAACTAGACCAACAAAGCCATATTAACTCTTGAGGAAAATATATAGGTTCACTAGCAGTGAAGTGCCCCATAACTCGAAGTAGCCTCAGTCTCTTCATCTGTTTAAAGACTTTTGGACTGCACCAACGAAACATACGCGTATGAAAAAGAAAATCTTCATATTCATCGTCGATCTCCACAATCGCTTCAATTGTTTCTAATATCTGCAATCAACACACATTAAGTAGGTACACGTACTTAAAAAATCTATTTTTTGATGTTACATTGGCTACAGACCAGGCAACTGTTATGTCTGGTTATAAAAAAAGAATGGCCACTGAAGAAAATAAATTCTCCGAACTATCTGATTTAATGAACAAATTTATGTACAAAACTAGCCATAACTTTATGTACAAATTTATGGAAAGGATGAACATTACTTGACTGTGGAGAACTAGACTCATCTGACTGTGGCGAGGATAGAGAAAACACATACATTTATACATCTGCATATGGAAGGATATTAAAGCTTTACAGTTGCATATAAAAAGAAGAGCAAAAAGGCCCAAATATTAAAGAACACTAAGTTGCTATATAAAGCACAAAAACAACGCTTACAGTGAATGTGGACGCTACTTGATAGTCGAATTCCTCTGGAATGAGTACCATGGTATTTTGATTACGGGCAATACAACGACCCATCTCCTGAATGAGATCATGCATATGCAGATTTCCATTTGAAATGGTCACGAGAGATTTTTCAATCAGTATCGTTATTCCACTAACTGCTTCGAAACCAAAACTATCAAGAATTCTTGTAACATGACGTCTTTCCCTGCCTTTAAAGAAACATGCAATGTCTAGGAATATTTTCTTTTCATGGATATTCAACCCATCATAACTTAGCTTTAGAATTTCACTAATCTCCTTGTGTGGTATTTTGGCCAAAACGTTCAAGGCGCTTTGCCAAAAATCCAAATTTCTACCATAAAAATGAGAGCCCAAAACTTTAAGAGCTAATGGAAGATGACCTGTATGATTTACTATATCACCTGATAGCTTTTCGTACATTTTCGGAGGGATGGCTGTGTTGAATGCATATCTGCTGAAGAGCTTCACAGCTTCGGCTTCTTCTAGCAATTCAGGTACATATTTCTCGTGTGCATAAGATAACAAATGCTCGTCTCTTGTTGTTATGATAATTCTACTACCAGGACCAAACCATTCAAGAGAAGCTGCTAAGAATTCAAGTTGCTTTAAATTATCAACATCGTCTAAAACAACAAGAACTTTTTTATAACCCAATCTTCTTTGGATCTGAGATATTCCATCATCACAGTCCTTTACATTCAAACCTTTTTCTGCTAAGATTTCTGAAAGAAGTTTCTCTTGTAGAGATTTGAGACCTTTATTATTCGAACCATTTTCTCTAACATCATCCAAAAAGCTACTACCCTCAAACTCATACAAAATTTAACGATAAACAGCTCTCGCGATTGTTGTCTTGCCAATTCCACCCATTCCCCAAATTCCAATTATGAAAACATTATCAGACCCTTTACATAACAAAGACTTCACCTTTTGTATACGTGATTCCATCCCAATCAGATTTTCTGCTGGACGAAATTTGGTATAGCTCAAGATATGTTGCACAATCTGTTTAATACATACAGCTTCATGCCTGTATGTTGAACACAATTTTAGCTAGAAATCTTATATAATACAAGTATAAACTCATAATGGTATAGATGTCAGTCTTAAATTATTACAGTAGCTTCAAAGGAGCAAAATAACTAACCCATTTGCTGTTCTGGATATATCCCACCCAGATAAATTAGCAGCAATAGCTAAAGTGTCCCTCCATCTCTTCACTTTCTCCATATTATCTTTAAAATTCATTTCATGCTGTTGAAGTGCTGTATGAAAACTGCCTCCCTGCCCACGGACGTATGAGGGTTCTACATCATAAAAAACCGGTAACACCCTCTGTCCCCTTGAATCCTGGCATTCAATAATCTTGTCAAGTTCCTCTAAACACCAACAAGAGTTTGCATAATTTTTTGAGAAGACAACCACTCCAACCATTGACCCCTCTATAGCTTTCATGAGTTCTTGGGAGATGGATTTCCCCTTGTGGAGCTTCTCGTTGTCTTTAAATGTGTATATTCCAGCCTGATTGAGAGCTGCATAAAGATGATCTACAAAGTTTTTTCTGGTGTCTTCACCAAAAAAACTAATGAACACGTCATACGTCCATCTTCCAGTTTGTAGAGCATTAACCGATGAGGATACGGATGTATGCAGGGTACCATCCATTGATGTGTTAAAGAAAGATGTACTTTTGGAGATTATGGCCGCGAGGATAGAATTAGAGTTGGTGATTTGATTTAAACTTGGATTTTGAACGGGCTTGAGGGTTATATTAAACTACATACACTTTTAGGAATCATCAAAACTATGGGATTTGGTTATTGTAACGTTGTTGTTCAATGGTTGAAAGAATAAACATCTTTGTCCGTATGAGTGTTTTTTACTCCGTATGTTCTAGGAACTTGAGAGAACATTTAGATATGCCCTAGGTTTCTTGTCCATTCCAGAATCAGATTAATTGAACTAGACAAAACATCCTTTTTTCTTTCCTCCTTTTACTATGTTTAGATGTCATATTTCTGCTGTTAAGATGCAAGCATATAGCATCATGCCGGATGCAGCGGTTATTTGTTGCATAACGTGGGTGGTTATTCATTACCTTTTGTTTACTTTGCAACAAAGAAGCTGGAGCATAGTTCACTGACAAGCAAATTAAAAGTTTTCATTTCAGTCTATTAATTGGAAGCAGGATTCTTATTCTTACCTGCTTGCTTAGTTACGCACTCCCACAAGACACACATCGACTGAACTATTTTTTTAATATCCATTTGATAATCTATTTATAATATTATTTTATAATCCTTTGTAAACATCCCACAATACACACGTTTACTTACCTATGAGGCATTTGGACTTATGCGATACTTTTTAGATAAAAAAATTAAACTTTTTTTTAACCACTCAGGGGTGACCTAGTTAGAAAAAAAGACTTGCAATTATCACACTAAAAGGTGGCTTGGGCCGACTAACTTAATCCATCTAATAGGTGTGAGGTCCCAAATTTGATTTCTGCTAGGTGCAAACTGTGAAAACTAAAGATACAATACAAAATGTTATTGAATTGATTGATAAACTAAGACAATACAACGGGTATTTATAAAACAAACAAAAGGTAAAACCCTAAACAATAAATGAGCTTAAACAAGTGGGTCGGACCAACAGGCTTTTATTATGTAACACCCGCTCTCAAACTAACAATGCTACATTGAGAGTTTGACAAGAAAACTCCAAAAATCGAACAAATGCACACAGACAGCAGCAGAGAGATCCGAACAAAGACAGACGAAGAGCAGGCAAACAGCAGCAAACAGGTAAAGCAGGTGCATAGCACTGAATCATATAAATACGGAGATGAACAAGAGCAGACAGCAGCAGACAGACAACAGATTCAGACATACAGCAGACAACAGATTCAGACAGCAGCAGACAACAACAGATTCAGACCGCACCGCAGACAGCAGACATAACCAACCAGACAATATCCGATGCAGAACGAGGCAAGACCAGACGAAACCAAACGGATGCAGAGCCAGATGTAACCAACATAACCAGGCAATTGAAACCATTCAATACCGTACCAATACCAATACCAGTCCAATCCGGTGCAAATATCAAATATCAATACCGATCCCGATAATAATATAATATCAAACCACTAATACCACCGATCTAACAAAGCTATTCCAATACCAGTAATCATCATAACTGATACAAAACCAACAACTCGGTACGGATCAAAAGCGGCCAATATCATATTCACGAAGGGTGCTACTATTGGTACCCCCCCTGGCCCACCAAAAAGTACCAAAAGGGTACAAAAGATTCTTTTTGTACCCCCTTTTACAGTGCAACGCAGTTTTTTATCAGTTTCTGTTCCGTAATTTTTGACAGTTTCTTACTTTTGACCTGTTAAACTTTATATTTTTTGTTCCGTTTTTTCCGTGTCACAGTTTTATAACATATACAAAATTATAAAAATACAAAAAAAATAAAATACAAAAAAAAAACCGAAAAAAACCCGGGGGGGTACAAATGGTGATTTAGGGGGTACATATATCATCCCCCATTCACGAAAGCTTGATATATAAATAAAACAGTGACATAATTAAATATTAAATCCTCCTTTAATTATATCCACCATCCCAATACCGAATACCAAACACATAAAGAGACAATATATTCCAAATATTAATCTATTGACGCTTACCAATATCTTTGGATTTGTTGGTCCATACCAATATTTTTCAACTAAATTCAATTAAAAAAACCCACGAAGACAAAACAGATTCTTATACCCAAAGTCAAATCTATAATGAGAACCTTCAAATTAATTCCAAGAAATAGAAAATTCAATCGTACCAAATTCATCAGCGGTAAACAAGTCGGCGACAAGATCAAACAAACTTTTTTTTTCTTCTTTTCAATGCAAACAGTGGCAATAGGTCTCGAGTCAAGCAGATCAATCAATTCAAACACGTCCACAATAGCAAACAACGAACATTAAACGGGATTCCTCCGGATCACCAACTAACCAACAGTTAGTTGATGACAATATATAACATCTTGAATCTAAGCTCTTGATACCATGTAGAAACTAAAGATACAATGCAAAATATTATTAAATTGATTGATTAACTAAGACAATACTAATGGTATTTATAAGACAAACAAAAGGTAAAACTTTAAACAATAAATGAGCGTAAACAAGTAGGCCGGCCAATAGGCTTTTATTATCTAATACAAACAACTCTTGCTTACGTCTAAAACTCAACTTTTTTAGACAACTAATATTTGATCGTAAAAGGACATATTAATATGGGTTAATTCCATATATATCCAATTTAAACATACTAATGTCATATTTACTCACCTGCAAATCATAATGACATATGTACCCAATTTAAACATCATATTTGTCATATTTACCCAAATCATTATAAAATCAAATAAAAGTAAATTTACATCTTCAAATTCCTATTATACCCTTAATAATATTAAATCATTTAATTTCCTACATTTGGTTTTACATTTCAATCCAAATATCTGCAGAACATGTTTTAGATGAACATATACAGTTTGTTATTGTAATGTTTATGTGTGTCTGTTGCGATCATGTTACACATGTAGTTATTTATGAATTTTATTTGTAGTATAATATTGTTTAGTTTTGGGTTTCAATGACTTAACATGAGTTTCATTTGTTTGTTTTGCATTCAGTAGAGGTAGATGCAATCCACTTGATTCGATGACTCGTACTACATATCGTTTTGTCCATTTATAATCCACTTAACTGATGACTTTTGCATTCATACCATGTTATGTTTCATACGACTACATAATATTTGATTTACAAAGAAAGACAGAGCATGTAAAGATGAGGATGAATGGAGTATATTAGTAAGGGTAAAATAAAAATTTGAAGAAGTAAAATTTACTTTTATTTGATTTTATAATGATTTGGGTAAATATGACAAATATGATGTTTAAATTGGGTATATATGACATTATGATTTTTAGGTGGGTAAATATGACACTAGTATGTCGAAATTGAGTATATATATCTATACTACATATAAAACAAAAACCACTCTCTCTCTTTATTAATGTTTTTTAAGGTAATACAAGTCACAAAGCTTATAGTACAATATTTAAATGCACAAAAACTTAATTTTAAGTAATACAACTTACAAAGCCTATGATACAATCATTAAATACACAAATCTTTCATCTATTAAGGGTCCGTTTGGTTTGTTAATATATTTGGATTTTGATTTGGATTAAGATTAGGATTATGATTTGGGTTTAGATTTGGTATAAGTTTTAAGAAAAAAAGTAAGAGAGAGAAAATATATAAATGATATAATATTATTATTTTAAAAATATATATAAATAAAAATATTAAATTTGTTATTATAAATAGAAATGTGTGATGGAAAATAAATGAGGACCCACCATAGAGGACAAAATTATAACTGCATTCTTTTTCTAAAACCAGGTATATCAAATGGAATCGAGTATGGTAAGAAATTTGGCATTAAAGCCAATGTTGTGGGTTAGGGGTGACAATTCGGGTCGGGTTCGGGTTGGCGGGTTGGCGGGTTCGGATTGACAGGTTCACGGGTCAGAAAACCTCAACCCAAACCCAACCCATTTAAATAATTGGGTCAGCTATATCAACCTTAACCTGTTTACACATAACCCGAACCTGACCCATTTAACCCGTATATATATGTGGGTTGGCGGGTTAAATAGGTTACACGGGTTGAATAGGTTAAACGGGTAAAGGGTTGACCCATTTAACCCGTTTTATATAAAAAAGTTGGTACATTACACGGGTTAAACACGTTGAATGGGTTTATAGGTCGACCAGTTTAACTCATCTAACCCATATAATAAAATACAAATAATTTTAAATTTAAGAAAAAAAATCTTAAACGGGTTGGTGGGTCGACCCGCTTAATTTATTCTCAACCCGAACCTAACATGTTTAATAAACGGGTTAGATATGTCGACCCAAACCTGACCCAAATATATTTAGGCTCAACCCGAACCTGTTAACTTTCGTGTCGGTTTCAAGTCGGGTTTCGTGTCGGGTCAAAAATTACCACCCCTATTGTGGGTCCATTATTTTTACCAAACAATGAATTAGACTCAAAACCCAATCTTTTGGGCTGAGTACCTCAAACCAAACGGACCCTAAATGTCTTTAAACATTAAATTTAAACAATACACATGATAAAACATTTTGTACAAGCATAAATTAATTAAATACACTAATTAATATTATTTTAAAAACACCCTAAAATAAAAAATACATATTATTATACATTATACATGTTATATAAACTAATGAAGCACACAAAACTTTATACAATTTATATGTCAAGTTCATGGTTCATATGGTTTTGAAAATCGGACCGGACTAACCGGTTCATCCGAGAACCGGAGTCGCTACCACTTCGGCTGGCTAATAAAAGCCGTCTGAAAGAGAACGTAGGGGACCGGTCGAAACCATATAAAAACGACTGAATCAGGTGTTTGTTTATTTCTGGTGAATCATTTCGCATTGTTATTTTGTTTGTGCTTGAGCTTTAATCACAGGATACCCGCCGCTGCAACGTGCGGGTACCCTGCTAGTATGGAATTAACCCTATTAATATTGTAGTTTAGGCTTGATTTTTTGTGTCAAAACCCTCTTGTTCATGTCTTTAATTCTTCTTGTTCATGTGGTTAATTCTTCTAATTATCGCTTACTTTTTTCTTATTAAAATGTTTAATTATGTGTTTAAATGGGATTTGGTGACCCTCGTTGAAACAAATATTCAAAGGTCGTTATTTATGTGAAAGAAAAGCTTATAGCTTGCAAAAATATGTGTTGCTGATAAATTTTATATTTTCTTTGTAGGCAAGAGATTTTCAAAAAGTCAATAGGATAAAACCATCGCTAGCGTCGCCAATTATGCGCCGACCCTTTGAGCTCACTCTTTTAGGCTGTGTTTGGTAACAAGCGTTTTGAAGCGTTTAGAGGCGGCAATCGATAAACATTTTAGATGAAAAGCTTGTTTGGCAACACCTCAACAAGCGTTTGAATATTGTTTAACCGCTTCAATCTCAAATGCTTTTTGAAGAAGCATTCAGAACTGCTCCAAGCAGTTTGTTATAAAATTACATTTATACCTTCAAATATAAAATTTATAATTTCTTTAATTATGTTATATGTCTTTTTTCGTAATTTTACACTTTTTAATTACAGCTTACAGCTACCTTACTAAACACCGTTTTTAAACAAACTATTGCTTACTACTCCTGTCTGCTACTGCTACTGCTTGCTGCTGCTACTGCTTACTGCTACTACTACGTGTCGCCAAACATACCCTTAAGCATTACCGTTCATGATTCATGATCCAATATGTATCTTTGTTTTCTTACATAATTATAAATGAAGCCATTGTGCATGATACTCGTTTTTCCTTGTCAAAAAGGCATGTTAATATTATTGTGTACACTTGTATTCATGATGCTAAAAAGTGGTTTGTTTACAATCTTGTTACAAACAACTGTCAAAAACACATGTTAATATTAGAGTGTAAACTTGTATTAATAATGGTTTGTTTACCATCTTGAGTATGTACTTGTGTAAATGTGTAATTATAATAAAGCAACCTGAAAAACTAAAACCTACCAAAGCGTCATATTTTCACAACTCTAAAATCGTCACTCGACTTAATAGGATGAACATTTGCAAACGAAACGTCATATCACAGACACAAGCACAAACACACATATGGTGACTCTAAACTATCATATTCATCCCAAAGACCCTTCAGTTTGTGATAATAGATTTCAAATGCCAAATTTTTTGTTTTAACTCAACTAAATTATTAGTAAGTTATAAACTCTGTGACGATCTAACTGAGAGTAATGTTCTTGTAATTCCTTCCGTAGATCACAAGCAGAGTTAACAAAATTTAGTAAATTACTTATCTATTCATCAATGGTGTTTATGATCCATGATATGATCATGTCATTTGTTCTTTCCCAAATTGCCTTATGAATTGAGTTAACAACTGGTTGTTTAAACTCACCAGTTACTAATTTGAGTTTATTCTTAGCATTAAATGTTATCATCGTTGATCTCTTCCAAGATCTATAGTTATCAAGACATTGTAAGCTTCTTTGAAATGAGAATTAAACCATGATGATCATGTTGGTGTAAGAATAGAGGATGATTGGGTGAATTGGTATCATCATCATTGATCGAGGTGTGGTTGTGTTTGTGGTTTGATTCTAAGTAAAATTCACCATGATTGAGTGAAGAGATGATTGAGAAGTTAATTTTGAGTTGTTGAATTCATCGGAGAAGATGATCGGAGTTTGTTAGGTAGTTGTTGAGTTTGTTGGAAAGTTGTTAGAGCCTATGGTTGGCTCTGATACCATAATGAGAAAACAGAGAGAAAATGGAATGTTTACTTCATTGCATTAAACTGAAATGAGAAAATTACAACCCTTTATATAGGCGGGAAAAACAGAGTAACTAACTTTTAAACTAAGAACTAGTTTGACTATCGTTGACTACTTGCTAAACTATCTAGAAAGTAAGAATTACATTAAGCTACAATCTAACAAACACTTCTTATGATGTCATTAATTGGATGAGATCACTGTTGAGATAATCTTGGGTGTGTTCTTGAGTGTGCCTTGAGCATTGTCATGTTCTTCATTTTTGCTATAGTCATTACTAAGTATTCTTTTTGGTATATAAATATAATATATCTATAACATATATATGAGGCTAACTATGAGTGTATAAATATGATTTAGTGATTGGATAACACCTCTTCTCAACGATGATATGACACACATGACATTTAATTTCAAAATTAACCATGTTGATATGTTTAAATTTTCAAAAACATATTTGAAGATATACTACATAATTAGATTTGATAACAATCCATCAATTGTAGAAATTATCATTAAAGTATATCTATTCTTTAAATATAATTATCTATTTCTTAAACTTTATATATAGCTATTCAAGACTCGTGGCTTAATATGGACATGTGTCATCTTTTAAAGATGCAAGATGTAGGATTTCAACATATATGGACGTAAACTACGCTACAATTTAGAGCCTATTAACTTGAGCTTTGTATATCATCCATGGGCATACGCTCCTCTGGACTTGAAGAGCATTAAAAAGAAATTCAAAGATAAAGCAAGAGTTTAATTTCTTGGATGCTTTTAGCTAATGGATTTTTTTTTTTAACGGCAAATTGAAATTAATAAAAAAACTAGCAAGAAGCTAGAAAATTACAAGGATATGGATTTAGGACATTTCATCCAGGAAATCCAATCAATATTGTTTTTACATCTATTGGAACACCAAGTAAAAGAGTACGAAACAATATCATCAAAAAGAAGCTCCATACGCGGATGAGAAGATCCAAAAAGCACTTGGTTGCGGAATTTCCAAATCATCCACCACATAATATAAAAGGCCCCTTCTAGCATTTCCTTTTGAGCTTTAGAAGACCGAGTAGTTTTGAACCAAGCAATCCATTCTTCGTAACAAGAAAAATCTGGAATATCAATTTCCCACCATCGAGCAATTTTACGCCATAAAGTCCGAGCTAAATTACAAGAGTAGAAAAGATGCGAGCATGATTCTCCAGCTAAACCACAATTTGGGCATATAATAGAAGGAATATCAATCCCACGAAGTGAAAGGTTAAGTCTCGTGGGGAGCTTATCCAAACAAACTTTCCACGCTAAAATATTTACCTTTATTGGAACCACTTTCACCCATCTAGTAACGTCACCAACAAAAGGTAAAAGAATATCATCAATAAATGTTCTAGCCGAGTGAACAGAAAACTCACCAGAAGATCCAAGAAGCCATGCCCATCGATCATTGGAAGGAGATAAAGATATAGACCCAACAAGTTCAACTAGATGGTGAAGCTGCTCTTCTTCCACCCCTCCACGGGGGTTTCTACGAAAAGAAGCAACAAACGAAGCATCAATGAGTTTATCTGCAACCGTAATACCTTTTTTGAGCTCCAACGCATATAAACGAGGAAAAGATCTGCTAAGGGGGACATCATTAATCCAACAATCTTCCCAAAAGAGAGTGTTCGCACCGTTTCCCACTTTCTTTTTCAAAAGCGCAAGAAGGTTAATACCTTTTGCGGACAAAGAATTGAGCTCTTTCAAGATACAATTCCAAGGGGATAAACTGGAAACCGAACCTGTGTGAACAAAAGGAGAACGATTGCCATATAAAACAGCAATAAGACGATGCCAAAGGGATGCATCCTGCGAAAGAAATCTCCAAACCCACTTAAATAATAAGGATCTATTAAGCGCAAAGAAGCTGGACACACCTAGCCCTCCTTTTTGTTTAGAAGCCAAAATTTTGTTCCAACTAATCATAGAGAATCTCTTTTCATTTATATCGGCACCATTAAAAAATTTTCTGCGAAGGGATTCCAAGTCACGAAGAACACCCAAAGGAGCTTTATAAAGCGACATATGATAAAGAGGCAAGGACGTAAGGACAGACTTGATTAACGTAAGACGTCCACCAACGGAAAGAGTCTTAATTTTCCATTTTGATAATCTGTTAGAAACCTTACCAATTATCTCATCCCAAGCCTTTCTCCTAGAAGGAGACATCCCAACCTTGACACCAAGATAAGAGAACGGAGTGGAAAAAGTAGAACACCCAATAATGTTAGCTGCCGCAAGAACTTCCTCATTAGAGACTCCAATGCCCATGAGTTTACTCTTAAGAATATTGATTTGAAGACCCGAAGCCAAAAAGAAGCATTTGAGCATACGAACTATGGTAAGGATGTTTGCTCTATCCCATTTGCCAATGAAGACTGCGTCATCAGCATAGAAAAGATGAGATAACGTCAACGAATCATCAAATCGGATACCCTTAAAAAGATCAGCATTTATGATATTATTGAAAGAAAGATGCAAACTTTCCATAACTAAGATGAACAAATAAGGAGATAAGGGGTCTCCTTGCTTCAAACCCTTGTGGAACTTAAATTCAGCGGTCGGACTACCATTAACAAGAATAGATCCCATAGCCGACGAAAGACATCCTTGAATCCATCCTCTCCATTTAATGCCAAACCCAAAGTTTCTTAAAATAATATCTAAGAAGTCCCATCTCACAGAATCAAAAGCCTTTTCAAAATCCACTTTAAAAATCATGGCTTTCGATTTATGAGCTTTGCACCAAGAAATAAGCTCATTTAAGATGAAAGGACCGTCAAGAATTTGACGGTTGGATACAAAAGCAGATTGAACATCACTAATAAGCTCAGATATTACCATCTTAAGACGATTAGCCAAAATCTTAGAAACGATCTTGTAAAAACACCCAATGAGACTAATTGGCCTGTAATCTTTAACAAACTTCGCATCATGTTTCTTAGGGATTAGAGCAATGAAGGATGAATTACATCCAGGAGGGAACTTACTTGAGATGAAAAACTCACGGATCGCATTAACAAAATCATGCTTAAGAATATCCCAAAAAGTACGAATAAAATCAAATGAGAAACCGTCCGGACCTGGCGATTTATTGGTTCCGCAATCCCAAACCGCTTTCTTGATCTCATCAAACGTAACATCACACTCCAAGTCATCCACCTGCTCAGAAGAAAGCTTTTTGAACAAATGACAATCAATATCAATACAAGGACCAGAAGGACTCTCAAATCGATTGGCAAAGTGCATGAGAAATTCGTTTTTAACCTTGCAAGGTTCGTCAATCCAATCTCCATCTATGAGAACACCACGAATAGCAAGTTGCGATCTTTTCTTATTAATTATCCCATGAAAATATTTGGAATTTTCATCGCCTTCAATGGCCCATCTCACCTTTGCTTTCTGAGCCAAGTCTAAAGAGTGACTTTTGTTAAAATTATGAAGCTCCTTTAAGAGAGAAATCCTTTCAGTGACTAACTCCTCGTTGCTAAGCCCATTATCGAATAACTTGTCAAGATCAGACAACCGAGCTTTGATAGAAAAGCAAGTATCATTAGAGCGTTTTATATCATCTTTACACCACTCTTTTATTGAAGCTTTAAGTGCCTGAAGCTTTTTCTTTAAAAGAATAATCTTATTAGAATCATTAGAACTTGAATAGCTCCATGAATCCTTAATGAGTTTATCAAAACCTTTCTTGTGAAACCAAGATTGATAGACACGAAAAGGGGATGGCCCATAATCAGTAACAACTTCGCGCATAATGATGGGTCTGTGATCGGAAAGATGCCTGTCAAGACAAATAGCTGACAGAGAAGGAAATTTCAGAAGTAAACCTTCAGAAATTAAAAACCTATCCAATTTACTCATTTTCTTGGCCGATTTGATAGCCCAAGTAAACGAATATCCTTCAAGGGGAAGATCAATAAGCCCAGCAGTAGAGATGAAGTGATTAAAAGCATTGGCGGCCGTTTCATTAAAAATCGTCCCAAACCTTTCTTGTTTTGATCTAACTTCATTGAAATCGCCTAAAATAATGCATTCTCCATCCCATGTATCAATAATGTGAGTAATATATTCCCAAAGAGATTTCTTCTCAGAGATATCTTGTGGAGCATAAATAGAAACAAACATAACCTTAGTAGCAGTAGAAAGCCAAGTACCACGAACCGCCACAAAATAATCAGAAATGGTGGCATTATCTTTAACAAAGCTATTAGGATCCCACACACATAGAATTCCTCCTGAAAGACCAACAGAAGAACTAAAAGAAAAGTCGAAAAAAGAATTACCCCATAAATCTTTGATAGAAAAAAGATTAATGCTCTCCAACTTTGTTTCTTGAATAGCAACAAAGTTAATCTTATTCTTAGTGTTTAACTCCCGAATCCACTGTTTCTTGGCTGATTGGCCAAGACCTTGAATGTTTAAAGACATAACATTCATTTAAAGACCATGGAATCTCCATGAGAGGCTACAATATCCTCTAAGTTTTTCTTGCATCCGGCCATGTTGTATCCCATAGTTTGTCCGACTTCCACCAAGTTTTCAATAACATCCATAATTGATCCTCCAGTTTTAAGGCTAAAGGATCGGTTAACGCCACTAACATTTTGAGATCCCCCTATATTAGGACTGATATCAGAATGCACAGGCAAAATATGACTAAATGAATTTAATGTGCGTGAAGAGAGCTAAGATTGGAATTACTAACCCTATGATAAATTAACTCTTGTGTTTGAGTTTTAGTTCACCAATTTACCTTTAACTATTTACCACCACTTTCTAGGCAAACACCCCCCTTTTAGTATAAGTTTAGTTTTTAGCTTTATTTTAGATAACTTAGTTGCGTTACTTTTTTTAACAAAGAGTTATTCAATTCAAAAAGGGTAGAATAGAATGTTGTTTTATGAGATCCATTGACAACACAACGCGTGGCAATATGATGTTAGAAAAGAGTAAAACGAAATTTAAAAAACTTTTTATATATTATGTATATAGAATATAATAGATAGATGACACGAGGCAATACGACAACACATTATGACGTCACAGTATAAGTAAATGACATTAAAAAATATTTTTTCATTTATTTGACTTTATACTATAGAGCAAATATTTGACCAAAAGTTTGACTTTGTGTGGGCTTAGTAAGCCGGCCCATTTATTGATTATACTATAGAGCAAACATTTGACCAAAAGTTTGACTTTGTGTGGGCTTAGTAAGCCGGCCCATTGAGCTATTAATTTGGGCGGGCCTTTTTAGTTTTTTTTATTTTATTTTTTAAAGTAGGCAATATAAAAAAAAAATTTGCTCGGCACAAAATAGGAAAAATTTTTTAAAAAAATACAGATTTATTCAGATAAAAAAATACGCGCGACATGAGGCCCAACACATAAGCACATATAAAAAAAACAATCTATTAAACAT
>BQNB010142921.1:1688-13954 GCA_026074375.1 Tanacetum coccineum | reverse complement strand
AATGTTCATTCTCAATAAGATCAGATCCTGATACACTTTCACAAGAAGAAGAAGAAGAAGAAGAAGAAGTACCTAACATTTAATAATAATTTTTAATACTTTGTCGGTTTAATAAATATCAGCTGCGTATCAAATGTACCTGTGTTAGGTTATGTCTCTTATTTGTGTCGAATGTACCTGTGTTAGGTTATGTCTCTTATTTGTGTCTTCAAGATAACCATCTAGGCTATCATTAATGCCATACTCGTTAACAATAATCATCTCATTGTCTACATCGCTGTGACCAAGGAAATTAATGATGTTTTCATGGTGGTACATGAAAATCAGTTCAAGCTCGTTACAGATCTCTTCCTTTCCTTTGCCGCCTTTTTGATTTAGGCATTTGATGGCAGTTATGTAGTGTTGCCAGCTTTTAGACGATTGTCCCTTGTAAACGTCATCAAATCCAGCCTCTCCGATCCAAGTTTCGTTACTAAAATTTCAAGGTAGATCAGGTGCATCAAGTCCAAATGTAGGTAACTAATGTAAATAATAGTATACTTGATGGTTGTGATTTGTGAACGATTAGTGAAACAGTTGTGATGAAAAAAACTACCTTATCATCCCCGTTTGCAACAACAAAGTAAACATCCTCCTACATAAACAAAATCAGGGAATCATATTAACATTAGTAATTTAATTGTGTCTTCATCCCTAAAAAGTAAAAACCAAGAAATCTTATATTTGTTCAATAACACATTAGTGTTCATACACTCAAATACTTTTTTAGGCATTTCAATGAAGTGTTTTAGGCATTTTAGATCACGTAAACTTTTTTAGGCATTTCATCGAACACTTAGTGTTCATACACTCATAATATATACTGTTTGGATGTATTAGCTTAACTACACATCCAAACGTCGAAAATCATACACAAAAAAACATAACTTGATCAGGATTTAAATCCAAACCTATACTTGTTACTTACTTAGGTATAATAGAACCCTAACAAATTCAATTAAGAAGTGGGGTTAGAAATTCAACATACCTCGCAATTAAAGATTCAATTTTGTCACAAGAACCCTAACAAATTCAATCAAGATCTTTCCTTCGGTGTGCAGGGTTGATTAATCTCTCAGTAACCCTAACACATAAACACAAAACAAAAAATGATTGTGTGAAACGTTTGATACATTTGCTGAATTGGTTTCCGATTGTTTTGGTCAGTTAATCACGATTTGGACGTGAAGCTCTTTTTTTGGTTGATTTGGTTTTTGAAAATGGAATTGATTGATAGGCTGTTATAGATTGAGATGATAGGCCTGATTTTTAGGGCGTTATTTTTGCAAGCGTTTGCTCTTTTTTTTGTTGATTTGGTTTCAAAATTACATAATACGGTGCCTTTATGATTTTGAAAAATGAAAACATAAAATCTGTAAAAGGAAAAGATGTAAACATTAAATACGGAATTGAATTAAACATATTATTTGTTTTTTAGAAACTTACCACAACTACCATTGTGGTCTAGTGGTAGATAGAAATTTTTGTGAGTGCTAAGACCACGGTTCGAATCCTGCTAGAGGCATATTTTTTCAAATTCAAATGTGGCTTTGTTGGTTGCCTAGGTGGATTAAAAATTGGTGACATGATATTATCAAATGATGATGTGGCATTAATTCTGGTGAGGTGGCATTCTTTGGTGATTATGTGGTATTTATGTTGCATGAGGTGGCATTGTTTTATCCTGTTATATATAATGTAAATATATATATATATATATATATATATATATATATATATAAAATTTTATGGTGCAATTGCTTTTGGTTGACAAAAAAGTCACTAATGCATGATATAGCGTAGAGTCTCCAAAAGTAATAAAAAGGATTAGGCTACGTGATTTTGTAGGTTTTAGTCTCGGATTGCCATCAAACAGTGTTGTGCACAAGTTACTCGAGTGTCCTGTATGCCCTGAACATAATGTGGACTCTGGTTCATCTATACATTCTAATATGTACATTGGTTATCAAAAAACTCAGAATCAATATAACTACATGAGTATTATTATAACTGTGATATTTTTGTGGAGTGTCCAAACATGTTCACCCTATGTGTTTACATGCTTATTTTTAGTTTTTGTAGATTTTTGCGAGTGGACTTGACTCTAAGGTGAAATGATGAATACTCGAGGGAAACCTGAATCGATTGTGGCGACATTTTTCTGTTATAATACCTGTTAGAAAAGGACGTGGTATCGTTAGATTGGCAAACAAGTCAGTTTTTGTCTTCCATCTGATAAATAACTCTTGCTTTGTTTTACAAGTAGTTTTATAAATGAGCTTTATTGTTAGCCAAACATCTTAAATACCTTTCATTACAGATGAGCATGCATGTTATCATTATCAACGTTATTATGTCAAACTTAATTCTCATGTGTGTCTTTTATTATACGAGGCTTGTCGACACCCGTGCGTTGCACCGGGCTTAGTCTGCGGGCAAAATTTGATTGTTAAGCTACTTTCTTCATTTGAGCACTGTATGAAACACTTTATGCACAATTTGTTGAGGGCATTATTAGTTTTGGCTGTTTCAGCATCTGACCATAGAAACGGTTTGCTTACCAATTGAACTAACTGGCCGTCATGTCTCTAGTCCGTTAATGTAACAGATTTTGTATTTTATGGTTGTTTGATGGTTAAAATATAATTGCAAGGGGTTTAGTTTGTGTGTTACATATAGTGTGGCGGTTTAGTTTATTTTTTTTAGAAATACAGTGTGGGGTTTTATTCCTTATCATCTAGTATTTTAAAGGCATCACAACATCAGATTTTCATATCTTTCATTTACATTATCTTTAGACGAACATAATAAGCTGATAAAGAGTTTGCACTTGAACATATTTCAAGTTATAAAAGTTAATTGTGCTAGTGATCATGACAAAATATTTGTGCTTGTCATAGTTGTTGATAAGATGCAATCAAGTTATCTGTTTTATTTGATAGTCTATGTTAGCCTTTAGTCCAGCACCAAAAGATTTTAATGGTCAGACTATAATTACTACTTGAAACATAAACAACACATCTGAACTTTTACATTACATCTGAGGCTTAAAGGTGCTTGACCCAAGTGAAATGCTAGAAATGCTAACTATACATCATGTATTTTTATTTGAATTATAATACATCATTATGCATGCAGAGATGATAGTTAATCGTAAAACAAAAGGAAACACAATTAACCACCATAAACTGCAATTACCTGTAACGTAAGCAAGAAGTTAGACAATAGTGAGTCTTTATCTCCAACTGTATATTTTCCTTCTAATGAAAACTACCATACAAAGTAAGGTTTTCTTAGAAGAACTGATATTGCATTTCTATCAAAAAGTTTAAAAATTACTGAATGGCACATGTTGTTTTTGTAACGCCTAAATTATTAAGTTACTGTGCACGAAAATGAAAGATGAACCATGTTCATCCTGATGCAAAGAAAATGAAACACTATGAATACTCTTCTACATTTAAGCATGACTGCTCAATGACGAAAACCAAGAAATACTTATTGCCGATGCATTTAATAAAGGTTATATATGATTCACAACCAATATGACTCATGAAGCTCGAAACAACAGCCACGAAAAGCAAAAGAATTAAGAAAATACACAAAATGCGAAAATTTTCAAGAATTTTGTAAGATCTATAGCTTTCAAGACGGGAAAATATTTGAGAAGAGAAATAGAAGAGGTGTTCATGGTAAAATGAAGAACTTACCTGTAACATATGGTTGGGAGCGATCGTCACTGTTTCCCACATCTTCTTTCCCAGCAGCTAGTTGAAAATAGTTGGTGAAAACGTATTAAAGTTGCCATAATCTGTAAAGAGGTACATTTAAAAAGGAAAATAGCGCTTACAGAGATTTTTATCATCAAGGTTGGTGAAAACATGTCAGGAATACAGAAGTGGGTCAAGCATGTGTTACAGATGTAACAATCTTTGTAAGGCATAAAGAGGTACAATCAAAAGCAAGTGTTACAGACCTCGGTTTCTCTACAAAAGGCATAAATCTCAAAAGGTACCTCAGAGTTACATTAGCAGGCCAAAGCAGGGCATCGGTAGCCTGGTATGAAAACGACATAGAATGACACCGATTTTAAACAAATATTATATTATGTATAATGAGGCTCGGATTAGCATATGGAAGCGATACAAAACACCCAACATGGCTGCACAATTTAAGTGTGGCTGCCTCGCCAAGATACGGTGGTCAGTAAACCACGCTTAACAAAGATGTAAATACAAAGGCTTATCGTCGTCGCCTGGTTGCAGAAAAAGCGGATACATTCGCTAAATGATCACAGTGTGATTCAGATAGGCTCAGAAGCATAAAAAGCGGATACACCCGCCACGGCTGCAAACCTAATGGTTTGCATCTAAGTGTTTATTGCATAATGATAGAATGATTTAGAAACTACATCCCACCCATTTGCGTATGGTGCTGCTGCCTTGATATCCGCCAGCTGGGCAGCTGCCTAGCTCTAACGTTCTTGGTAAGTATCCAAGTACCTCTAGAATAAGGGCGAGGGAATATGTATAATAAACAACAAAAAGATTAAAATTTAGAAAAGAAATGTCTAATTAGTGAAAATGGTGCTATCAAAAACAATTATCAGAAACAAATGGCTGACTAAGATCCACGGGGCACAGTCCATCGGCAGTTGGGGTCAACGTTCGTGGTTTCGGCCGAATAAGCAATAAGATGTTGTCGTTTGATACATGTGTTCTTGTGAACTTCAGAATATCTTTGTAAGGCATAAAGAGGTACAATCAAAAGCAAGTGTTACAGACCTCGGTTTCTCGAGGGTGTGCGGGGTGAGCGACCGCCCAGGGCCTCAAAAGTTTTAGGGCCCTCATAATTTGTCCTGTTAACAATTATATATGCATGTGTACACGTACTTTTTCAAAGAAAACAATGTTTAGATGAAAAAATATCTTTGTTGAGTAATATGTTAAATGTTTATATAATTAATTTGCATTATATTTTATAAATTGTGACACTTTATAGATAACATTTTCTTTGCTAAAGGCCTAATTGTCTAATTTCGCACAGGGCCCTCAAAAATTTCACAAATTTAGAGACGGCCCTATCTCTACAAAAGGCATAAATCTCAAAAGGTACCTCAGAGTTACATTAGCAGGCCAAAGCAGGGCATCGGTAGCCTGGTATGAAAACGACATAGAATGACACGATTTTAAACAAATATTATATTATGTATAATGAGGCTCGGATTAGCGAATATGGAAGCGATACGAAACACCAAACATGGCTGCACAGTTTAAGTGTGGCTGCCTCGCCAAGATACGGTGGTCAGTAAACCACGCTTAACAAAGATATAAATACAAAGGCTTATCATCATCGCCTGGTTGCAGAAAAAGCGGATACTTGCTTTAGTCTGTGTTCATTGCATACCATCTCCTAATTTTTTATTCATATTTAAGTTTATTGTTGCAATGATATTATTTATGTGAAATAAACATCATTTGCTCATAAAAGTTCTAAAGAATGAATCAAAAGAAGAAAGCCTTTTCTGGTTAACTAAACTAAAGTTGTGTTTCTACATATGCTAAGAACGACCCATTTTAACTACCCCTGTTTTGACCCGTTAATCATCCCCCCATCTTCGCATCTCTAATTGTAACATTTTGATACGAAAACCCCGCGACCAAACAACCTTTTTCTGACAGAAAAAACAGCAACTATACCCCCATTTTGACAGCAAACCAAACAATCCATTTTGACAGCAAACCATACACCCATTTTGAGAGGGAAAAAAACAGCCAAACACCCTTTTTTACTGCAAACCAAACAGCCATTTTTGACAGTAAAATCAGCAATCAAACACCTATTTTGACAGCAAATCATACACTCATTTTGACAGAAAAAACGACATCCAAACACCCATTAGTAGGCTACGGCCGTACAGTGAAGTTCAAGCTTGGCTCACTGTTTGCCTTTAAATTCAGAAAAGAGGCGAGGGCTACAAAGAACGAAGTGATTGACATTTAAAAAGAATAGAATAAGCAGCAAGAAAATACTGTAAGATTGGCTGCAAAAGTACTTATTTTTAAGCAGAAGCCGGAAAAATAAGCGATCCTAAACACCTCTAAATGTTGATATGCATAAATTATAATGAGTACCTCTTGAGCTGCACTCTTCTGTATTGAAGCTATACTGCTACCAATTAGTGGTCCAGAACTCTTTTCCACCTTTTCGAGTGCAACAATCAATACTGGTTAAGATCACAAAAAATTAATATGTGACTATCGCATTGCATAATCAATTATTAATTAGTTATAAGCCAGGAGATATTGATTAGCAAATCTCACCTGGTAAATCATCCAGTGATATAAACAGAGGAAGAAAAGACATAGGAGACATCAAGCCAGGAAACACTCTTAGGAACCTTTTTCTAATCTGCATTGCCAAAAAAACAATGAGTATTAGCCAAATGCCATATTACGACCACCATCAAGTCCTACCAATTACTCTACGGTGTGAAAAGTTTTTATGTTATAACTTTTGAACAAATTAAACTATCAATGCTAATTATGGATAATAACTCGTTGCAAAAAGAATAGAATTAACTGAAGAATGGCAAAACAACGGAAATACTTACTTTTCTCCGTTCCATGCAATTAGCTTGAGTATCAATGGATAAAACTGAAAGCACAGAGAAGAATGGTTGAATTATATATGTAATCTTAGACACATATATTAGTAATAATTTAATGAAATACATAAGCTTTTGCTCAAGTAACTATTCAACATTCAACTATCATAGGAACACAACATATTGGTACATTAGTAATTGTATAGTGTTGTTTCATTATAAGTGACACTATACCTGAGGGATTAACGTGGGAAATGTGAGTAATATTTTCTTCGTGTTCACGTTTAGAAAATCTAGAGTAGCTTCTGCAACAACAGGGTCTGCAAACTCGCTGCAGTTGACAAATCATAAAATAGATTGCTTGTAGTGATTCCATATTTAAAAATAAGATAATCTTTAATAATCCATAATAACCCATTGGCTCAACGCTGCCCCAAAGCATTAATCTTGACACGTGGATTCACGATTATCAAAAGACAAAAAAGACAGGCTTAACTTATTTATTGAAATAAAATTCCCATGTGTCAACACCAAATCATTCAGGATCCAACTTCCAAGCTCCTAAACTATATCAATCATAAAAGGGTAACATGTCAGGACCAATATTGGTCGAACAAAGTCAGAATTACGTGTGGTGGTGTAAATGAGGAGCACAAACTGCTGATTGGTTCCAAAGACATTTAAAAAGAGTAGAATGAGCATGACCGTCCAATTTTACTCTACCTGATGTCAACATTGCTACAATTATTGTCATGACATAAATAATTACAGAGTTTAAACATATGTTTAACCGGTGGCCACCCTGTTTCCCATGACAATGATTTTTACATCCTGGTATCTTAATAGTATACATTAAGTATTTGAAATATATGAGAATGCATATCAGAATACAATATATTACCCAGACTCTTTGAAACCATTTATGTGTCAATGTTATTCTATAAGTATCCGTTTATAGCTTCTTATGCCATCAAAGGATCTTGGTAGATTTACCACCTTTCGTCGGTGATTAACCAAGAAAAGTAGAGACCAAGTATGTTGACTTCAAAATTTCAGGGTCGATTGTTGACTATACCTATATATAAGCATTAGAGGAACGACCACTACATGTTACCTCATATTGCGTAGATTATGTCGACTTCTGAGTTTGAAAACTCGGAATGATGCCATGAGTTTGAATGACTTTTTGCAATCTTCTCCTTCTTTCTCTTTGATATACGCAATCAACTTGAATTCTTTAACCACTGTAATTTCACAATACTTAAGTCTCATGAAGTAATATAACTCATGAATCAGCAATATAAGTCATCAATCATACAAATAAACCTAAATTCCAACTAATCAAAACATAAAAACTAAAAACCCTAATTTTTCTTATATAAATCTCATAATCAGCTTCATACCTGGGTTTAAAAATTAACCTAAACAATCACGTAATAAATATGATTATTATGTGTTGGATGCCTCACCTGATTATTTGATACCCTCGATCTTCTATCCATCACTGCTGCTTTTATCATTGCCCCTTATTATCAATATTAGAACTATGCAAGAAGTACCAAGACGCGAATGATCACAACCTTTAAACGAAGCTGTCATGATACATCATTGCCCCTTATTATCCATTTCAAAACTATGAAAGAAGTATCCAGAGAAAACGGTGAGATTATGGGCCAAGAAGCCGGACCACCCACATGCGCCAAAATGAGCCCGCCAAATGACTACACCTATTTTGTCGTCACCCGTAACGGGTTTTAGTATGTTGAGTAACATAGTCGTAAATGTTCAGATAAACGCCTCTTTTAGTACCGTTTCAAATAGACCATTAAAAACGCAGCAAGTAAAGTGAAACTAAGAGCAATTAAAATTGTTCCCGTCATATCAAACCAACATATGGATCATCCGGGTCTAATGAGGCTCAGGTAGGTGAGCAACCAAAAGACAGGATACACCTGCCTTGGCTGCAAAGTCAGTAAATTGCCCCGCCAAGACGTAGGCGATCTGATGCTTAATCGAAGTTGGACACACATTCATCATAGCTTATTAAAACGTTCAACCCACCCTATTTCAACAACATGAGTGATCTTTTGCTTCAAATCAATCACCACTGCTCAAAAGCAAGTGTTATGAAAATCTGATGTTGTGAGCAAAATAAGTTGTTCTTACTGATACGCAGGTTTAAGTGGGTTATTTCAAAAACCACTTAATCAGCAAACCGAAACAAAATTCAAAAAATGAATAAAGAGTTACCTGCAATTAAAAAAATGATACCTGATTCCATAAGTCCATGACACTGCAACAACACGGATTTCACCACTCCCCTGCACATGACTTAGTACATCTTTAAAGACAAAATCGGAGCAGTTTCTACAAATCGTCACAAACATTCTAATAAGCAGGAAACCCAATACCCTATTTCCAAAAAGAAAAAACAATAAAAAAAAATATACAGGTTCATCCCTGTAACCTGCAAACAAAAAAAAAGGCTAACCACTATAAAAATAACAACAATTGATTAATTAATCACTTTAAATAGTAAAAATCGAGTCAGACCTAAACTAATTTTAGGAAATAGGATTAGATTTTACCACTTATTTCAATTTCATGTTTTCCAATCTTCTTCTCATTCATCCTGAAAAAATGAAGATGATCAAAATTCATATACTCCCCCATTAGATCTTGAACCTGTGAATGTAAGCATACAAAATCTTATGATTATTAAAAACTAAACTTAACAAAAAACAAAAAATTAGAAATTAGTAGATGATGCTGGAACTGATTTGAGTAATGATGGGATGTTTTCAGTGTTAGATTCAGTCGATTGAATTGAATATGGGTAGATGTTGGTGAGTGTAAATGTGAAAGATTATATACCTATAACTCCCATAACTCTTCATATCCTCTTGCGTCAACAAAATAAAAACAATTGCAGATTCAATGAGCGGAGTCATTAAGAACCTAACCTTAAACACAAATGGTAAATGCGGGATCATTACTACGGCAAATTGAAAGGCTTTAAACTGAAAAACGGCAACCATCTTCAATGTTAAGGCAAATAAAGAGGCCAAAGTTAATGGAATACTCAAAAACTCACTCTTTTATAACACGAGTCTTTGCGACACCCGTGCGTTGCACCGGGCTTGATCTGTGAGTAAAATCTTGCTGTTAATCATGTGAAGCAAAGTATAAGTTCATATCTCGCTGGTTGGGTTTGAAAGACGTCTTGCGTTGCACCGGAGTTGTTTGGGCTTGTTTTATGGGAAAGATCAAACTTTTACTTATGTCAATTAAAATATGTCCCGTTTACGAAGTGACATTAAAATCATGTCCAGTTTACGGAAGTGACGAATGATAAACAATAATAAAAGTCTTGACTTGATCGGGATAAATTATCCACCGAAATACTAAAAGAAATCTACACTAACCAATAAGCTAACTTTATAAAAACTTATACTTATAACATAACTTTAAAGCAAAATTTACAACAAAGTTCCTAAAAAAACTATACATATTGCGGCCACATACCCAATTTAATGTTTCATTTTATTGATCTTGTAGTTAAACTTGTTTGAAAGTTAATAATATTATAAAAGGACAAAGAACCATTGTATCTAGTTACACTTTTGAGTGTTGACACACACATCATGTGTTATATGCGTGTGTAATGTTTCAATGATATAAAATTCAAGACTTTTGATGTAGACTGGATAGAAGCCAAGCTCTAAAGAAGGGAAGCCAAATTTGAATTCTTCAAAAACAAAAACTTAGGACATGTATCATCAAATACAAACATGAAGTCATGCCACGAAGAAAAATATGACATGTGCCCCTTGATGAAACTACATAGATATCCACTCTAACTATATTGACTAAAACAAATGTCTGAAACTACAGAGATATCTACTCTGACTATATTTACTAAAACAAATGTCTTGTATAACTTTTTATGAAACAAAAACTATAGGACAGGCTGAAGTCATGCACGATGGAGCTTGTAAAAGTGCATATGAGCATATTCCAATTAAAATTTTAGCTTGTGAGTTAAGAAAAATCCTTAAAATATTAATATTATTCCAATGTACTGATGCAGTTACCAAAAGAGTCCCACTTGGATCAAAACATAATGCAGAGATGGGAACTTGTATGGGCCCTGAATTGTCAAATTATGGCTCTAGATACAGAATCTTTGATCATAACCTGCACATATATTAATCATATGAGAAGTTATATTGCATAAACAGTTGTGCCATTATGTCAAGCATCATATCCTTTTATAAGAAAGCAAACTAATGTCACCTACATGGAATTCCATAAGAAATTGGCATCTATAGACAATTACATAGAGCTCATAAGCACCAAACTTCACTTGAGTGTCCTATCTGCATTGGTGTACCTAGGCGCAGTGCATAAGTTAAATTAAGTTAGCATCTTGAATTGAACAGATCCTCAATAAGGTTCTTTATAATTTTGAGTGACAGGTTTAAGGATTTGAGTATTCTATGTCTATTGGTAAAGAGGGCAATTTTGACCCATCCACTTATAAATATGTCTTCGGTTAAGCCAAACAACCTTTCACCGCACCAACGGGCCTCTGGTCTAATGGTATGGAGGTTTTACCCTCCTAGGCAAGGTCTCAAGTTCGAGTCTTGTCAAGGGCGATAGGGGTTTCCTCCCGCGTGCGTAAAGGGAAGGGTGCCATTGCCTTCTGGGCTGGACCCAACCTGGTTGTGTGGGCTCGCTACGCCTTCTGGGCTAGGGGCCATGTAGCCACAATTGCCGTTCTAAAAAAAACAACCTTTCACCGCAAAAGCAGCCTATATAACAGTTATATAAAATAACTAACCTTCTTCGATAGCATCAATATCTGCAACATGATAGGCTTCAGGAACCGCGAGTATTTTATTTTGATCTGATTATGTGGTGTCGCCACTTTCAAAGGTTATGTTAATACAAATAATGTCCAAAAACGTTATTTATATTTTTCGTCCTCAAGATAATAACAAAATGTGAAAACGTTTACGATAAAATTAAACGTTTATAAATTACTAATCATAAAATTCTATTTCTATGATTAATCACTTAAGGTATGGATAAACAAATCATTAAACATGATTAGTGATCAAGAAAATAATTTTTTCTTAAATCTTATACTTCCACAAAAATGTTTTTATAAAAATATAAAAACAAATTATTTATTAATTAAAAGAAATGTTTTATTAAAAACATAAAATTTGAATTTCAAATTTTCTCCCCAAAATAGAAGGTTCCATAACAGATACAACATTCACCACAAAAGGACAAAAAAGGGAGCAGAGTCTAGTGGCGGCACCCTTATATATAAAGGGCCGCCGGGACCGCCACCAGCAACGCCTACTTTTTTGTCCCTATAAATATTGGGCCACCCATTTCAAAATCAGACTTCCTTTTGCCAAAAATTCTATCAGATCTAGTTTTCTCTCTTCTTCCTTTCTTTCTAAAACACATATCTTGATCACTAACATACCTTGATTTTGTTTCAAGTGATTAATTCTTTCTTCCTCCCTTCTTCACCTTCTAATCAAGTGCAAGAGAAGAACAATCGTATTCTTCTACATACGAATTGTTATCAAGTGATCTTTCT
>BQNB010142919.1:0-14362 GCA_026074375.1 Tanacetum coccineum | reverse complement strand
TTTCGTTTTACATTCAAACGACCTCCGTTTTAGTTCTAGTTTTCTTTGTTTTTCAAATTAAGTTAATTAGGATTTAATTTTGATTTTTAAATTTTTAGTATTTAGGGTTCCCGATACCTTATTCTGTTCCCCGTATTTAATTTAGATTTAATTTTAGGATTTCCTTATACCTAATTTTGTTTCCCGTAGTTTTTTAAGATCCCCATTTCCTTTGCTTGTTTTCCCGTAGATTAAATTAGGTTTTATTTAATTAACTTTAGTTTTAATTATATCAGTGTTTCCATCATTCAATTTCTCATCAAACCAGGATAAATTTCAATTGCAGCCTCGTTGGGACATACGACCCGGGAATATCTCTTCCGGAATCTTTTTATCATTGATTCTTACTTGTGTATTTAAGTATATACTATCAACGAATCAGTACACCAACGGGGAGTCCAGTCCCAAATAGATCTATTCACAACATTCACGCTCACTCCGCAGAGTAATTAACGGTTCTTGATAATGGGGTCTTAATGGCAAAAGTAGTTACTAAGGCAATAATAAATCAGGATATCATACAGAAAATACTTGCATTCATGGTTTATAGCATGTATCCCCCTCGCGGGTTTATAAAACATTCAAAAGAGTTAAAATATGAGGCTATGAACTCACCTTAACAGTATAGGGAAATCTGATTGATGGCAAAAGTATATGAAATGAAAGTAACGGTTTCGTCACACAACCTGGAGTAATATGTCAAGTCTTAGTTTGATTGTTTATGTTTCAAAACTTCATAAAGTTTAACGTATATCTTTGATTCATTAATTTATGGAGTATTGTATCACCGTTCGGGCTATCATAATCCAGAGGCCACGCAGTATTGTTTGAGGAGCCAGGGCACTTTCAATCGTAAACCCAGGAAACTCATCAAAAAAAATACTCAAATGGAACCCCTCACATGAAATTCCCTAGTATTGTGATACGATATGATTTCAAGTTTCTTCAAAAGTTAGTTGATGATAAATTACGTTAAGTATATAACGTATTCGATTTATAAAGCGTCGATCGTTGATTAATAACGATAAATGTATCGGGTTTTAATAAAATCGAGTTTTATAGTATTTTTATAATTAATATAAAATATTATTATATTTTATATTTATAAGTTTGGAAAAATGGCAAAATATACCCTTGGTTTATAAACTTTTACAATTTTAGTCCTTTATATAATAAATATATATAATTTAAATCTTTAACTTTAAAACTTGGCAAGAACAACCCTTGGAGTTATAACTTTCATAAAATGACATTTTCAGCCCTTGTAGTTAATAATTTTCAAAAGTTACAATATATACCCCTATGCATGAAAAACGTATCATTTTTAGTCCAAAATCCATAATAATGATATTTTTGAAATCCAAAAGAGTTTTACAGGTTATAGCTTATTAAAATAAGCTAAAATAAGATGTTTTAACGTAACAAAATGTAGAGTCCAAGATCTGGACTCAACTAGGATATCATGATCATGATCAAATGCGGAATAAGAACTAAACAGATCACAATCAAGAACAAGGTATTTGCTAATAAAAGATTACTATTAAAATGCTTATAAATAAGCTACTAATAAGAACTACTAAAATCCTAGGCGCCTTATAGGCTTGACGCCTAGCTAACTCACTCACACCTTTGGTTTACATTTTTCTAGAATCCATAAAAAACCTGGTGCCTAACCCTCTTTATATACTAAAGGGAACTAGGGTTACATGCCAACCCTAGCTTACTAATGAAGCTAATCTATTACACTATTAGTCCTTAATCTATTTTCTATTTTGTCATCTCAACTCAACGTCTCTAATTCCCAACATAAAATTTTAGAAAAAGGATCCGTTTAGCTAGAAATCAAAACGGGCTGTTTTAGGGTTTTTTAAAAAAAATGCATGGTTTTTAAGCTCGAACCTTTTAACAAGAGTCCATACATGATCTAATAAGCCTTATAAGAGTTATAAAACAGAATGATAGCTTATTAAATGAGAATTTGAGCTTACGGGTTGAGAAATTGGTCAAAATGGGGTTTTTGCACTCGTACGCCTAGAATAACAACTTCGGGGCTTCTTTTCTTGGTTCTTGGCTTCACTTCTGGTCTTGTGGATTCTCTTATACTTCCTTGATCAGCTTAGAACTCCGTTTGAGAGGTAGATAGAAGATTGAAGGTGTGTGTTTGAAAGGAGAAGGGTGTGTACCTATTTATAGGTAGAAAACCCTTGGTGAGCAAGTTTAAAGGAGTAAGGACCAAGATGAGTGACTAAGGTCAGCTATGGGATGATAAGGATGAGCTAGGGTGTGAGTATGAGGGGCTAGAGAAGTAGGATTGCAAGGTGGATGGTTGTTTGGGGTGGTTTGTGGCCGCGGCTGAAAAGGAGAAACAAGGAGAGGATGTGGCCAACTTGGTGACCAAGAAATGGATTTAAGATGCTTGTAAGCTGCTTATAGTTGAAGTAGCTTAGTCATAGAGGAGCTTGGTTGCTTGGTTTAGTTTTTAAAGAGGTAAAATGGAGGGAAAAGGGTGTCGAGTAGGGTTTTTGGTTCGGTTAAGGTTTTTAGACTTTATTTTCGAGTTAGGGCTAGGTTTTAGGATAGATTAATGTTTAGGATTAGTTTTAGGATTATATTTTAGTGTTTAGGATTAGTGGTTAGGGCTTAGTTTTAGGTTTTAGGGCTTAGTTTTAAGGTTTAAGTCAAATTAGGGTTTAGGGTTTTGTTTTAGGGTTTAATGTTTTTAAATTAGGGTTTAGGATGAATTAAGGTTTAGTTTTAGGGTTTAGAAGTTGTACATTGAGTGTAGTAGCTTGTACAAAAGTGGTGGTACGAAATCTAGAATCAAAACGGTGGTAAAATGGCTATTTTGGATGTTATGCTTAATGACTTGTACCTTGAGATTTTAAGGACTTGTACATTGATTTTATATGTATGCATTACATATAGTTAGGGTTTAGAGGTAAACGTTTAACGTTTAAAGCTTGTTTTGAAATAACGTTGTAAATGGTACATTAAATGTGTAATGTACTTTGTAAAAATGATATTAAGATATAGACTTGACATATTATGATGTTTATATGATATAAACATAGATATAGATGGCATAGGTAGGTTGTGTGAGCTCGTTAACTTTAGTTATGTAAGTTACATTGCATAATGAGATAAAGCGAAAAATTTCCCTGTAAAAAGGTGATATATCATATAATAGATGGATAGTACATTGTATCTAATTTAATAGATGGATAATTACATTGATGAAAATTGCGGGTTGTTATAGTCCCCCATCCTTACAGAAATCTCGTCCCGAGATTTAATTGGACGATGAAGTGATGTTGGAAAACAGATGAGGATATTTGGCACGAATTTCATCTTTGCGTCCCCATGTAAATTCTGGTCCTCTTTTAGAGTTCCATCGTACTTTGACTATAGGAATACAACTTCGTTTTAGTTGCTTGATTTCATGATCCATAATTTCCACTGGTTCTTCCACAAAGTTGAGTTTGTCATCGAGTCGAAGCTCTTTCATTGGAATGACAAGAGATTCATCGGATAAGCATTTCTTTAGATTAGAAACGTGGAAAGTATTGTGGACGTTACAGAGTTCTTCGGGAAGCTCAAGTTTATACGCCACTGGGCCAATCCGTTCAAGGATTTTGAATGGTCCAATGTATCGTGGATTAAGCTTTTCTTGTTTTCCAAAATGAATGATACCTTTACGAGGTGACACTTTTAACATAACACGATCGCCAACTTGAAATTCTAAAGGCTTTTGCCTTATATTGGCGTAACTTCTTTTCCGATCTCTTGCAGCTTGCAAGCGTTGTCGAATTTGTACAATCTTTTCAGTGGTTTCATGGACTATTTCTGGTCCCGTGAGTTGAACATCTCCAACTTTGGCCTAGCAAACAGGTGATCTGCACTTTCGACCATAAAGTGCTTCAAATGGTGTTGCCTTAATACTGGCATGGTAACTATTATTGTAAGAAAATTCCACCAATGGTAAGTCTTGAGTATGAACATCTCCAACTTTGGCCCAGCAAAGTAGCTTGAAGCTCACTTCTTTCATACAAGTGCTTCGAACAGTGCTGCCTTCATACTGGCATGATAACTGTTATTGTAGGAAAATTCTATCAATGGTAAGTGTTTATCCCATCCTTTCCCAAAGTCTATGACACAGGCTCGAAGCATATCTTCGAGTGTTTGGATGGTTCTCTCACTCTGTCCATCAGTTTCAGGATAATATGCTGTACTCATGTCTAATTGAGTACCCAAGCATTTGCCAATGATTGCCAGAAATCTGGTTGTGAAAATGACTGTCACATCCGAGATGATGGGCGATTGGCCACGCCTGTCGAGATAACTATTTCTTTGATGTATAACCTTGTAAGACTTTCCATACTATTAGTTGCTCGAGTAGGTATGAAATGTGCGGATTTGGTAAAGCGATCGACAATGACCCAGATGGTGTCATGTCCAATTGAGGTTTTAGGTAGCTTTGTAACGAAATCCACTGTTATCCTTTCCCATTTCCACATAGGAATTTCTGGTTCTACCAGTAAGCCGGATGGCTTTTGACATTCTACAAACCAGATGGCTTTTGGCATTCTGCTTTAACTCTAGAACATGTCAAACATTTTCCAACATATTCAGTGATGATTGCCTTCATGTTAGGCCACCAATAGAGTTTCTTTAGATCCTGATACATCTTGTCAAAACCTGGATGAATGGAATACTTTGATTTATAAGACTCGTGCATGATTAAGTCTCTTAAACCACCGAAGAGTGGTAACCAGCTTCGATTCTTGATACAACGAGTTCCATCAGGATGTATTTTGAATGATTTGTCCATTCCTCATAGGTTTTTAGCTTTGATGTTTTCTTCTTTGAGTGCTTCAATTGGGGCATCGAGGATTTATGATGGTAATTTTGGATGAATGGTTATGATTAATGCTCTAACTCGGGGTGGTTTGATTTGTTTCTTCCAGCTTAAGGCATCTGCTACAACATTTGCCTTTCCAAGATGATAGCAAATCTCACAATCATAATCTGCGAGTAATTTTAACCATCGGCGTTGCCTCATGTTTAATTCTTTTTGACGAAGGATGTGTTGAAGGCATTTGTGATAAGTGAAAACTGTACACTTTGTACCGTATAGATAGTGTCTCCAGATTTTAAGAGCGAACACTACTGCTCCTAATTCAAGATCATGAGTGGTATAGTTTTCTTTATGAGACTTGAGTTGTCGGGATACGTATGCAATAACTTTTTCTCTTTGCATTAATACAGCTCCCAGACCTTAAAGAGATGCATCACAGTAAATGACAAAGTCATTATTTCCTTCTGGTAATGCTAAGATTGGAGCTTCACAAAGTTTTTGTTTAAGGAGTTGGAAAGCCGATTTGGTCTTCGCCCCAGATATACTTCTTGTTTTTCTGGGTTAATTTTGTCAAAGCAAGGCTTTGCATTTTTGAACAAACCTTCGTTAAATCTTCGGTACTTAGCGTGTTTTGCGTCCTTTAAAGAATTGACCACTTCTGTGGGTGTAGTGGGGAGATGTCCAGTTCTTAACAGCATTCATCTTGGCAGGATCAACTGAAGTCCTTGTACTATCAAGAGATGTCTAAGGAAATTGCACGCGATACGAATCCAGAAATCGATTTAGTGAACTTGGCATACAATTTCTCTTTTCGACAGTAATTCAAAGATTATTCTAGATGATTTGCGTTTCTGTTCTTCTTTGTTACGAGAGTTAGATAAGAATATCACACGATAAATATTATGCATTGTATCCAAAATTATGGTTTTACATCACACGGTTCATTGGAGATCCAATGAAGCTCAGCATGTGCGTTTGTTAAACCAAATGGCATTGACTTGAAAATTTCATAGTGTCCGTATCTTGTTCTGAAAGCAAGTTTAGGAATATCTTGATCTCGTACTCTTCAATTAATGATAGCCTGATCTTTATGTCGATTTTTGAGTAACGCCTTGAACCTTAACGTTGATCGAATTAAGTCATCGATCCTTGTAATGGTGTAAAGATGCTTTATGGTAATTTTATTCAATTCTCGGTAATCGGATGCACATTCTTAAAGATCCGTCTTTCTTTTTAACAAATAGACAGGAGCTCCCAAGGCGAATTGTATCTTGGTCGAAATAATACCTCAGTCTGCTAGTTCTTGAAGCTGGTAGTATAACTCTGCATTTTGAAGGAGCCAATTCTATTTGGTGTTCGGGCTAAAGGCCGCTGATCCTGGGGGATTAGTCTGATTTAGAAACTTACCTTGGCGAACGGGAGGAAGGACTAGGTAGATCTTCGAGGATAAAACATCTGAAATTCTTTGTCTTCGGGGATATTCTTCTAGTCTGTTTAGTCTGATTTCTTTCCTATTACTTGAATCATGAAAACTTGACAACTTGGGTTTATACTTTGATTTTATTAACAGGGCTTGGATTTCAAGATTTAGTCGCTCGAGTTTTACTTTGATCACCTCGAATGATTAGAGTTTCACCGTTGATAGGAATGTGAATGACTTTCTCGTCACAGAGAATTTTGGCATGATACTTGGACAACCAGTCCATACCAATGACAACGTCAAAACTACCAAGTTTTAATGGCATAAGACTCGATTTACTACAGGTTGATTTAATAAGTTAGAGTGCTGCCTTTGATAACAGTGTTTTTGCTTACTAGTTTTCCATCAGCCATTATCGATATCATACAAATGGTATCTATTGTATTAGGAGAAATATTTAGTAAAAGGTATCTATTGTAATAGTTGGAATATTTAGCATAGAGGCAATAGATATGGATATGAAGCTTCTATCGGCTCTGAAATCAAATAATACTCTAGCTAGATGTTGGTTTAGGAGAAACATACCCGTAACTATGTTCGGGTCTTGATGAGCATTTCTATCCCTCAGCGGGTAGGCTCTTCCTTGAGCATTGATGTTGGTCTTTCAGCACTGATTTGTATAATGCATTTTCTTTCCACAGGCATGATAAATAACTGTCACTGGTAGCTGATTACTTCTAGTGACTGGCCTCTTGGTTCGACAGTTCTTGGTCAAATGGCCCACCTTGTTGCAAGTATTACACTTACCAGTACAAGGTCTGGTGTGATGGAGATTACATTTTCTACATAATGGGAGGTCTCTAGCGTACCTATTGTTCTCAGCTAGAGTAGCAGCATAAGCTTTGATAGCTTTTTGCCTTCTGTTTTGTTGTGGTTGGTGGTTATTATAGCGGTTGTTGGTGTTGGTGTTACGGTAGTTGTTGTTTCGTTTGTGGTCCCTTGATACTTGCATCGGAGTATGCTTTGTTACCTGGTCCATTAGCCTTTGGGCTATGTTAATAGCTTCCTCTAAAGTTTGAGGTTTAGAGGCGATAACATTTCCTTCAATGCTTCGAGGTAATCCTCCGATGAAAGCTTCTAGGAGTTTCTCGGTGTTTGGTACCATGTTCGGGCATAGGACTGCTAACTCTTGGAATCTTCTAACATAAGGTTTAAGATCATTTCCCTTTACAGTCAGATTGTAAAGTTCTTCTTCCATTTTTCTGACTTCAGTTCAGGGACAATACTTGTTTGTTAGGAGCCTTTTTAACTCAGTCCAGGTGATTTGATTGGCTTGATCTACTCCCATAGGTTGGGTGTATGCATTCCACCAGGACAAGGCATCATCAGTCAGGGTACCAGTGGCAAATGTTACATTGTTTTCCTCAGCACATTTGCTACAAGAAAACACTAATTTGGTTTGTTCAAACCAGCGGATGAGGCCAACTGCTCCTTCCGTACCATTGAAGTAGAAAGGTTGACAGCTTATGAACTCTTTATAGTTTCCTGTTTTTGCTATAGGAGTTTGAGTAGGTCCGGTGTTCTTGTTGGGATTACTAGTATTTGCCATTGTTGCAGCTTGTGCTTCTAGAGCTGCAGTGACACTGTCAGCTACTAGTTTTCTGATGGCAGCTTGAGTCATAGTTGGTGCTTCAAATGTTGACGTCCTTTTGGAAGGCATTCTATCAACATAAGACAACACATAATAAGAATGATATCACAAGTCTTAAATGCAATGCTTATTTAAGGCGTAATGCTTATTTTTAAACTTTAAGCATTTAACAACGGTGATATTGAAATTCTAACAAGCATTTGACTTAGAAGTCATGGTATGATGATGAAGATGAAGATAATAATGAAGATGAAGATAATGATGAATGGATCGGTATTATGAAATAACAAGGTATATAACGGGATTGCCTTTGTATTATAACATGAACAACTTGCCTTTGTACTGTACATGGTCAAGATTTGACAAGTGTTTTTATTTATACCACACATCCCGTGGCTAGGTTTAAAGCTATAACTAGTATCTAATCTAGTAGTTGGATGGTCATTCCATACGGTTCTTGAGTTCGTTGATGGCATCTTGAAGATTTTCCACATCTACTTGGTGACGAATCAGGATGTCGTTGATAATGTGTCCTAGTTCAGTAATCCTGAAGCGAGCTAGAGAAATCTTGTGGTTACTTTCCATTTGCTTCCTTTGAAGTTTAGTGATTTGAGCACGAGCTTCTTGGAGTTCAGCTACCAAAATGTCAAAGTCTTGTTGGATGATCACCTGACCTTTTCCAAGACCTTCGATTTCATTTTCTATGTGTTCAATGCGGTTGAGAGAGAGTTCATCAAGATGATTTAAGATTTTCTCAATTTGTTCTTCGTGACGCTCCACGCTTGTCTTACGAGAGCTTTCTCCTATCTCAAAGACTTGAGGTAGGGAAGAAGCAGAGGAAGATGACTGATTATGGTCTTGTTTCTTAGGTGACAGTAATTCCTCAGGAAGAAAGAATTCTTGAGGATCAAGCATCGAAGATGAAGGTATAATAGTTGTAGGCGGGATAGGTGATTTTTCAGTATAAAATGCTTGCAAAACCTTAATGTAGGGGTCATCATGAAAAAGCGAAAGAGTTGGTGAAGCTAGTGGAACTATTCCAAATGAGTTGGAAGAGCTAGAATAAGTTTTTCCTGGTGAGGCTGGGACATAATCCGAGGAAGCCGGGAGATAGTTTGGAAATTTTGAGGAAAAGGCATCCTCGATATTAGAAGTAGGATGGTTGAGAGAAGACATCGTTCTGTTAACAGCCCAGCGGTAAATAACATAAGTTATTTATATAATAGTATAATAGTTATGTATCTTTACATACCATTCCGGAAGATGTAGCGGCACGGAGGACTTTCTTGGATGGAAAAAGAAAAGTAGTTATAGTTAAGGTTTCAACCTTGTTATCTATAACCGTGGCTCTGATACCAATCTGTAACACCCCCATTTTTACATATAGCAGCGGAAGCTAATCTGGGGTATTACTTCAAAGTACAACAGTCATAATCATAGAAAACGAATCATAAAAAGACGTTTTTAAAAATTTAGTTATCATTCATTTATTCATCAGAGTTTTTACAAAAGAGAGGTCCCAATATCTAAAACACAAAGTTTGAATGATAACAGTTTTGCCATCTTCAAGTCCGTGCCACTCCGTGCCATGAGTTGCTCAATTACCTGAGATAAACATGCTAAAAAGTCAACACAAAGGTTGAGTGAAATCCATAGGTTTAAGTTAAATAGTTTGAATGCAAGTTCAATAGTGGATTACATTGTTATACACCCGTAATTTGTAAAACAATATTATTGCTCTAAGCTCATGACACCGAAGCCTTGGTATAATCAATAATCATAAGTAATAGATCCAACAGGTGCCTTTGCCAAAACACCCGCATAGTTATATTCTAATGATGTGCTATTGGTTACCGAAAGTGTAGGTACATCAACGGGGAGTCCAGTCCTAAATAGATCTATTCACAACATTCGCGCTCACTCCGCAGAGTAATTAACGGTTCATGATAATGGGGTCTTAATGACAAAAGTAGTTACTTAGGCAATAATGAATCAGGATAGCATACAGAAAATATACTTGCATTCATGGTTTATAGCATGTATCCCCCTCGCGGGTTTATAAAACATTCAAAAGAGTTAAAATGCGAGGCTATGAACTCACCTTAACAATATAGGGAAATCTGATTGATGGCAAAAGTATATGAAATGAAAGTAACGGCTTCGTCACACAGCCTGGGGTAATATGCCAAGTCTTAGTTTGATTGTTTATGTTTCAAAACTTCATAAAGTTTAACGTATATCTTTGATTCATTAATTTATGGAGTATTGTATCACCGTTCTGGCTATCATAATCCAGAGGCCACGCATTATTGTTTGAGGAGCCAGGGCACTTTAAATCGTAAACCCCGCAAACTCATCAAAACAAATACCCAAATGGAACCCCTTACATGAAATTCCCTAGTATTGTGATACGATATGATTTCAAGTTTCTTCAAAAGTTAGTTGATGATAAATTACGTTAAGTATATAACGTATTCGATTTATAAAGCGTCGATCGTTGATTAATAACGATAAATGTATCGGGTTTTAATAAAATCGATTTATAATTAATATAAAATATTATTATATTTTATATTTATAAGTTTGGAAAAATAGCAAAATATACCCTTGGTTTATAAACTTTTACAAGTTTAGTCCTTTATATAATAAATATATATAATTTAAACCTTTAACTTTAAAACTTGGCAAGAACAACCCTTGGAGTTATAACTTTCATAAAATGACATTTTCAGCCCTTGTAGTTAATAGTTTTCAAAAGTTACAATATATACCCCTATGCATGAAAAACGTATCGTTTTTTTTTGTCCAAAATCAATTATAATGATATTTTCTTAAATCCAAAAAGAGTTATACTGGTTTTATAGATTATTAGGACTAATCCTAAAATAAGATGTTTTAACATAACAAAAGTTTTAGAAAAAGGATCCGTTTAGCTAGAAATCAAAACGGGTTGTTTTAGGGTTTTTAAATAAAAACGCATGGTTTTTAAGCTCAAACCTTTTAACAAGAGTTCATACATGATCTAATAAGCTTTATAAGAATTATAAAATAGAATGATAGCTTATTGAACGAGAATTTGAGCTTACGGGTTGAGAAATGGGTCAAAATGAGGCTTTTGCACTCGTACGCCTAGAATAACGATTTTGGGGCTTCTTTTCTTGGTTATTGGCTTCACTTCTGGTCTTGTAGCTTCTCCTGTACTTCCTTGATCAGCTTAGAACTCCATTTAAGAGGTAGATAGAAGATTGAAGGTTGTGTGGTTGAAGATGAAGGATGTTTTCGTGCCTATTTATAGGTAGAAAACCCTGGGTAAGCAAGTTTAAAAGAGTAAGGACCAAGGTGAGTGACTAAGGTCAGCTATGGGATGACAAGGATGAGATAGGGTGTGAGTATGAGGGGCTAGAGAAGTAGGATTGCAAGGTGGATGGTTGTTTGGGGTAGTTTGTGGTCGCGGCTAAAAAGGAGAAACAAGGAGAGGATGTGGCCAACTTGGTGACCAAGAAATGGATTTAAGGTGCTTGTAAGCTGCTTATAGTTGAAGTAGCTTAGTCATAGAGGAGCTTGGTTGCTTGGTTTAGTTTTTAAATGGGTAAAATGGAGGGAAAAGGTGTCGGGTAGGGTTTTTGGTTTGGTTAGGGATAGGGTTTAGGATAGATTAAGGTTTAGGATTAGTGTTAGGATTATAGTTTAGTGTTTAGGATTAGTGGTTAGGGCTTAGTTTTAGGTTTTAGGGCTTAGTTTTAAGGTTTAAGTCAAATTAGGGTTTAGGGTTTAGGGTTTTTAAATTAGGGTTTAGGATGAATTAGGGTTTAGGTTTAGGGTTTAGAAGTTGTACATTGAGTGTAGTAGCTTGTACAAAAGTGGTGGTACGAAATCTAGAATGAAAACAGTGGTAAAACGGCTATTTTAGATGTTATGCTTAATGACTTGTACCTTAAGCTTTTAAGGACTTGTACATTGATTTGGATGAAGTTTATATTTCAAATGTTGTGTATTGATATTTGTACACATTCTTTGAATACTTGTACCTTGATTTTATATCTATACATTACATATAGTTAGGGTTTAGAGGTAAACGTTTAACGTTTAAAGCTTGTTTTGAAATAACGTTGTAAATGGTACATTAAATGGGTATTGTACTTTGTAAAAATGATATTAAGATATAGACTTGACATATTAGGATGTAAACATAGATATAGATGGCATAGGTAGGTTGTGTAAGCTCGTTAACTTTAGTTATGTAAGTTACATTGCATAATGAGATAAAAGCGAAAATTTCATGTAAAAGCTGATTATCAAATAATTAGTGGATAGTACATTGTATCTAATTTAATAGATGGATAATTACATTGATGAAAATTGCAGGTTGTTATAAGTGGTGGGAACGTAATTTCGCTAACACGGACAAAGCTTTGAGTTACTTTCTGCCTTGTCATTCTATGCCACGATCGTACTATATAGATTGCCATAGACTTGTCTTTGGCCGGGACGTCCTTCTTCCCAACCTTCAGTTGTTCTCTACTTTGCTTGATTTCTTTAATTAAACGAGAAAGCTTGCATGCTCGCACCAACTCTTCGATCTGCTTTTTTAACTGCATACATTGGTCCGTACTGTGCCCTTTGTCATTGTGGAAGTCGCAAAACTTGTTGCTGCTTCTCTTCTCTACCGGGGTTACCATGGGTGGTGGTGGTTTGAACTTTCTCGCTTCGGCCGCGAGGATTTCTTTAGGTGTTCTGGTAAGGGGGTAAACCTGTTAGACCCTCGTCCTTCCCTTGGCTGACCTTGGAAGTTAGATTTGCGCTCTGAAACATGCCGCTTGGGCTGGTCTTGTGGTTTCCACAAGGTGTGACCTTTCTTTTTGGAAGCAGCAGCAGCTTCTCCTCGTATGAAGGCAGTGGTGACTGTCATCATTTCTTCTATGGTCTTTGGAGCGTGTTCGTTGAGGCGCTTTGTTAATTCAGGGTTGTTAACCCCATGCATGAATCCGGAGATTTACATGCATTCAGGGGCTCCCTTTATGCGTCCAGTTTCAACCTTGAATCGTTCCATGAAATCCTTGATTGTCTCTCCATCCCTCTGCTTGATACTGTGGATTTCCACTGGATCTTTGACGTACTTCTTTTGCTGCATAAAGTATGTTAAGAAGGCCTCTTTGAGATCCTTGTATCCGTCTATGCTTTCCGAAGGGAGCTCATCAAACCATACTCTCGCGGTCCCTATTAGGGTAGAATTGAACATATGACACCATGTAGGCATTGCCAGCGTTCCACTTGTGTTGCGGCTTGGAAAATTTTCACGTGATCCTTAGGTTCTCATGTTCCGTCATACGTTTTCACGTTGTTAGGCATTCGTGTTTTCTGTGAACTTTTGAAATTGCGGATTCGAGGTATGAATGGATCCACCTCTTCACATGTCCAGGGCACTGCTAAGTCTTCTTCATCTGTAGGCTTCCGCCTTTTGACTTTGACTTTCAGTGTCCTCCATCGCTGGTGCCGCTCTCTGACACGCGAGAAAATGGGGATTCACTTTCCCTTCCTATTTTCATGCTACGGGAGCGGTCCCTGTCATGAGAGTGATATCTATGTATGGCCCCTATCCTGTAGGAGGAGCAGGTATTACCATATGATTCTTCGATGCCGCGGGAGCGGTCTCTGCTTCAAGGACGATCTCTGCTAGGAGAAGAGTCCCGTCTGTGAGGACGACATCTACTGTGAGAATGATCCCTAGAGTTTGCCCTGTCCGGACCGGACTTAGTTGTGCTTGGCGAGTAAGTATTGCTAAGTCGCTCGAATGCGCTCTGCCTTCAATGACCTAGCCGGCCAAACACGTTTCCATCGTTGCTTCTCAAGCGATCCCGCATCTTGGGCCTTTCTGACGAGTTACGGTACCTTGCGGGCAAGGTCCCAGCACTTGAGTTTTGAGAGCCCTCTCTCATTCTTTGACTTTTCTTGGAACTTTCTCCAAAGTCCAGCCTAGTATGGACTTCTTTTCGTTTGTCACGGCGAATTTTATCCATAATGACCGGCAAGATATCCTCGTAATGCTCCTCACAGAAGTCTAGGATGTTAACCCTAGGTGCGGCATCCGCTTCCTTCGGCGTCTTTTCTTTGGTTGCAGTTTTTGTGACAGTGGTCACGATGGGGGTTGTGTTAGCCATTGCGCTCATTTTTCTGAGAGTAATTCCCAGTGTTGGGTCCCATGGATGGCGCCAACTTCTTGATACAGAAATTAGGTCGGGTCTTGTTTAGTCCAAATAGGCAGCTATCCGGGTATATCGCACCTTGCTCTTGTATCAAGTGAACTTTAAAGAACCCTGCACAAGTGTTAGCCTTAATTATATTAAGTCAAACAAGAATGTTATCGGTCTTAGAAAGTCAAACTAGGTCTTGTATTGTA
>BQNB010142918.1:6684-17063 GCA_026074375.1 Tanacetum coccineum | reverse complement strand
TAAACATGGCAACTAAACTAACAATAATAAGCATAACAATAATAAAAAGCATATTAAGCTAAATAAATTAAAACTACTAATAAAAAGTTTATCGAGATCTCATTTATTTTTTGAAATCAAAAAAATTTGATTCCGTCGCCTCCATCACCACCACCACCAAATCTTTCCGCCGCCTTTTCTAACCGTCGCCTTTTCTCCGATCAATCGCATCTACTACCTTTCTTGTGCGGAGATTGTTATAACCCTGTTTATCGAGATCTCATTTATTGATTGATCTCTAAACGAGCGTGTTAGGCGATCTCTTACCTTGAGATCATAGGGATTCGATTGATTCTTGTTTTTTTAATTTTCCTTCACTTAATCTCAATCTTTTCATATTCAATCTGACGAACTCCCTTCAATCCAAATCCTTTGCGATAATGGGGAGTTATAGATCTAAGGAGGACGACGTGGCTAGGATATCTACGTCTATCTTTGTGACGAATTTTCCAGAGAAATATTCTGCTAAGGATCTATTCAACATCTGTAAACAGTATGGACACGTCGTTGATGCTTTTATACCTCTTAAGAAATCAAAAGTTGGGAAGAGGTTTGGCTTTGTTAGGTTTATTAATGTTTTTAGCGTGGAGAGATTGGTGAGCAATCTATGTACGATATGGATTGGTAGACTCAAACTTCACGCAAACGTTACCAGATTCCAAAGGCCTTCTGTGAAAACCAATGCCAATGTCCCGAACTCATTTGGTGTGGGTAAGAATACTAATGCTAATGTGAAGATAAATGTCAGTATGCCCAAGATTCAGACTCCTATAGGGAAAGGTACGTCATTTGCAAACATAGTGACATGCCCTGTTAATCATGGGAGTAACGATAACGATATTCCTGCCTTGGTCTTGGAGGACTATTGTGTGATGTCCAAAGATTTATCTAATTGTCTATTTCGTAGGGTGAAGGAATTTGCGTCGCTAGCAAATATCAAATTGTCTCTTAATAATGAAGGCTTCATGAATCTTAAGATTAGCTACATGGGAGAGAAATGGATTATGCTGGAATTTGTTGATTCTAATGCTATGAATCTTTTTAGAGAAAATGTTAGTGTTGGGTCATGGTTCTCTCAAATCATTCAAGCATCCACGGATTTTGTCTCTGAAAGTAGGATCGCTTGGGTGGAAATTGAAGGCATACCGCTCAAGTTATGGTCCGAAAATACATTTAAACGTATTGCTACAAAATGGGGGGTGATATTAGATATCGAAGATCAGGAGGATGATTGTTTTCATTCCAAAAGAATATGCGTGCAAACCAATAGCCAACGTTGGATTTCGGACGAGTTCAAAATCATATTTCGAGGGAAAGTCTTCTGGATTAAAGTTAAAGAAACTCCTGGTTGGGTCCCTGATTTCACTTATGAGGATGACGAAGAGGAAAATAGTGAATTTGACTCTAAAGAGGATGTGTTAAAGGTGAATGAGCAGAATTCAGATGTATTTAGCGATGTGGAGGGTGTCCCAGAAACACTGTTTGAACAGGACGAGACGAGTTTTGAGCCTAACTGTCTCGCAATTCCTTACTTTAAATGATGGTGGATCAAGATACACTAAAAGATCAACATTTAAATAGCTGTAACAATTTCGAGTCAGCAATAATTTCATTAGCAGTGGCCAAAGCTAAACTTTTGCAACATCCCCAATTACCCATTGAAGGGACAAAAACACACATTTAAAACAGAAATTTTGCAGCAACACAAACATCTGTTAAACCGGAAAACCCAAACACCCATCTTAAAGGAGCGAGTAGAACTCATGTATAAATAACGCAATCAATCACAACTTTTAAATTACCTGTGTAGACTCAAGTTTACTGCCCAAATCAGAGCACTCTTCGACCCATGTATTGAATAGAGTTTGTAGATCCTCAAATTGCTGTGAATTATGTGAAAGAGTAAAAACGCTCTGTCATTTGAACCCGAACCCTCTACCAATTGCAAATATATGCCTAGTATAGTCTGCATACCGAAAAAAAAAAAAGAGGGGGTGGCGAGTTGATTTATATTGGGTGAGAAGGGGATAAAGTGTAAATTGCATCCCATCATTATATATTTATTAGCCAATCATTTGGCTTCATTCTTGTTCCCTCGGATCGTTGAAACAATAAAACCAATCGGACGGCGGCACGAGGTCTTTGGATTTGCGTTCCTAGTACGCATCAGATATTCAACCGTTGGATCATTTTTGAAGAGTAAATTGAGAAATGTATTTTCCCTGCCACGCGTCTCATTTCAGTTGGACTTCAAGAATAATAGTGGAGACTCACGTGCATTAAGAAGATTTAATTTTTGCTTCACGTGACCATAGCAGCAGAAATAATCCTCAGTTCCTCTCTTTTGATATTTATCAAATTTCATTGGGCCTTGTTTTATTTATTTACACATTAAATGGGCCACAAGATCCATCTTGGGCTAAAGTTATAAAGGCTGCTTGTCTAAACATTGGGCTGGAATATATGGGCTGGCCTGACCCATTTAAATGGGTTACGGGCTGGCCCAATAAAATCCGAACGCACCATTGGACTCGATTTCTCGCGCTCTTTCCGATCCCGTGCTCGGTTTTGTCCGGCTTTGTCTTCATTTTTGTCCATTTATTTAATATCCGTACCTATACATACACAAACACAAAAATAAACATATATATGCATTTTTCATTATGTTTTTGGTCTTTTGGGGTCGTTTTTCAAGGTAAAATATATGTATAAAATATCGAATACCAGAAGTCGTATTCTCTAAAACCGCCCTTAAAAAGAAGACAATGTATAAAGAAGATTGGTGAAGTCCATCGTCTTCAGCAAGATGTGAACCTTTGTAACTTTTCACAACCTAATGTAGCTACAAAAGGTTTTTTCTCGTCTACACATAAAACAATATGACTAAGGGTGTTTGTTTCAGCTTGTATAGCCGGCTTATGGCTTATGAGTTTTTTGGCTTATGTTTCATAGGCTCGCTTTTATGTGGCTTATTTCAAGACTTTTGAATTATATAAGTTTATTATATAAGCTTCATATTACCTCAAAAAAAGTGAGTTTATGAAACATAAGCCAAAAAACACATAAGCCAGCTATATAAGACGAAACAAACACCCCCTAAGGCAAGCACTCAAGACTTTTTTTTGTCTTTGTTTTTGGTAACTATGGTTTCGGATTTGACCGACTAAGATGGTGTTTGGATTAGCTTATTTTATAGGCTTAACGGTTTATTAAAATTCAGATAAGCTTACTTTTTTTTTTGCGCTTATGAGCACATAAATATAAGTTCATGGCTTATATTTAAGCCATGGGCTTAGCCTCATAAGCCTAAAAAGTAAGCTTATCGGCTTTTCAATTTTTAATACACCGTTAAGCCCATAAAATAAGCTAATTTAAACACCCTCTTAGTCGGCCAAAAGGTCGAAAAACAAAAAAAGTCTCTAGTGCTTGCCCATAAAGTAAGGGAAACAAGTTATTAAACATAAGACATGTACATTTCGTCATAAATCTGAAATATAAGGCCTTTGATCTTACATAAGTCCATCCAATAATTGATCCACATTCAATAAATAAAATATTAGCAAAATACAGCGGTATTAAAATGGTCGTTTTTGGTGGTTCGGGTAACTAACAGGTTGTGTTTGCATTTTCTTTTCAATTAATAGATAGAAGCAGTAAATGAGGCTACAATCTTGTCGATTCAAACGGGAAAATGTCAACGAACAGAAATATAAAATGAACACAAATTTAAAAATTATTTTTTATGCTCATATTTTAAATTGTACGATTTCAGTTTCATTTCTATTTGTAATGGGCCAAAATTTTGAACGGGTTAAATAGGTGAGAACTGAGAAATCGCCAAATAATGTGTGCAAATACATAAGACAAACTTCATGAGAATTCGGATATTTGTTGTAAGGACATAAATTTGTGCATTCAAGTTTATTTTCTATTTCTAAATCAAATGTACCTCCCAATTATATTTTGCCCACCCGATTCCTACCCCATTCTACTATATCGACCGACCCGCCAAATGATGGATCTATTGGTTGTTTACCCAGTAACAGGTCCAAAAGCACCACGCCAAAATCTAATGATGCAATAAGCAAATACGCATTTAGAGGATGTTTGTGTAAGCTTATCTTTTGAGGTTAAGTTTATGTTGAATGAGTAGCTTATGGTCTTATGGTAATGAAGGATAACCTCGCGTCCCAAACTTATCTAAATAGTAAGGGGGTGTTTGTTTTGGCTTATATAGCCGGCTTATGGCTTATTTGGTTTTTGGCGTATGTTTCGTAAGTCCACTTTTTGTTTAGCTTATACGTGTCCTCAAGAAAAAGTTTTGAAAACCAAATACTTATCTACGATACGTGTCCTCAACAAAAAGATTCACAAATACTTATCTACGATACGTGTCCTCAAGAAAACGTTTTGAAAAGTTCGAATGCTTGTGAATCTTGAGGACACGTATCGTAGATAAGTATAAATAACAAACTTTACAAAACGTTTTATTTTTGTTTCTTAATTATTCTAAACTAACAACAGCCAAAATCTTTTAGAAATACATATACAACACTAAATAAAAACCCCAATTCATTTTTAATGATCAAATAATCAAACCCTAATTCATAAAAAAACTTTAAAAAGGATACGATGAGACTTACTATTAGTAGCTGGAATTGTTTGTGCATCTTCACGCCTTCATCCTTCCTCCCGTTATACCAACCTATGAGCTCCTTATCAAAATTAACAACAAAAAACACCCGATTTCAGATATCGGCTTGATAAAATACATTTCTTAAACTCAATTTAAAATAAATAACCTAACTTTAAAACGCCAAATTTTTAAGTTAGAAGAACTTACCGTATTTTCACTTCTCTTAAGAGTTTCATCAACCACTTGACGGGCACCCACTTCACTCACACTTTTCACACCATCAACCACAGCTCCACTTCTTGATTCATCTTCAACATCACCACTTCGAATCAACCATCTATGAAAACCCCATTTTCCTATGGTTCTCCATTTCCAACCACCTAAAATCCAAAAAAGGCCCGAGACAAACGTAAAAAATGTATATGGCTAGCAAAGCACAATAATAGATTATGAGCTGAGAACTTACCACCATCCAATCGAATAACATACACATCACGTTTGGTTAAAAATCAATAATATTTATTGATTCTGATAATATAAAAGTTAATAAACAAAATAATAGATTCAACTTACAGGGGGTTTGTGTTCCTCCTCCACCTCTTTATTAAAGAAAACCTATGGAGTTGTCAAAAATATAATACAGAAACCGGAGAGAAAGAGATGAGAGAGAGAAGAAGGGAAATGGAGAGGAAAAACCTAGAATAAATCACAGAGATGGATTTAGGTTTGTGAATTTGTAGAAGAAGTGTTGAGAAATCAGTGGTTGCCGCTAATTTTTAGTTCCGGCTTGTGGGTTTGATGAATCACAACTGTATGTTACTGTGTGTGGGTGGAGAGTTTTTGTGTGTGAGAAGGATGATGAAGATGAGTTGAACAAACACATGTATGAGAGAGAGGGATGATGAAGATGGATTGATCAACACGTGTATGAGTTTTAATGTAGCATTAATATTTTGGAACCCAAATAAAAGCCGGGTTCCAACAACAGTCATGTTTTCGAGCGGGCATGGTGGCATATGGTGGATTTCGGCGGGTCGACCTAACAGCTTATTAAATGCAGTTGGGTTGACCCGGTTCCCCTTTTTAATAAAGTTAATAATAAGTTTAGACACTTGGCACTTTTGGTCTTATTTTCTTAAAGTCTTTCTATTTTTAGTACAAATGTTACTTGTTTAGTTATTTTAGCCAACCAAAGACTTTGGATTATACTTCCGTGACTAAATTTATTTCCGTCACACTTAATTTGGTTTAAAATATTTAATAAAATGTTAACTCACGACAAAATAAAGTTTTGACTCAGTTTCGGCTAACTCGGGACGAGGATGATAAAATACAAATTATCATCATAAAAATATTAACGAATGCGTCGAAACTTCAACGTTGCTCAAAACGCTTAACGGTCGCGCGGTCAAACGTTGACTCGCAATTCGACTAAAAACAAAAATTTCTAAATTCCGTTCGTAATAAAATACAAAAATAACTATTCATGACAAATAAATTTTAAATGTCGACGTTCGTTCACATGAACTTATAAAATAATAATTATGACGTTGAATCCGCGATCGTCATATGCGTTGTAAAACTTGGATTGTTACAATCCCATACGTCATCCATCTCGACAAGTCATCCATACTGATGCTCGAATTACTGTTGGGATTACAGAACGTTTCGCTAGAATCATCATTAAGTCTAGCTGACCTTGGGGGTGAAAGGAACATTGTATCATAATTTTTCAAGTTAGGCAATAAGTCATTATCATTGGGGAAAATGCTTAAATCATTATCACTTAAAAGCAACTCTTCTAGGTCTCTAGGCTAATCAAACTTGTTGATTTCTGACAAATTATTTATAACACAAACATGTGAAATTACAGCTGGAGATTCTCTTACATTGATGTCGAAAGTAATTTGTTAAGTCCCTACTTTTAAAGATATATTTTTACCGAAAACATCAATCCTGGCATGAGCAGTTGCAAGCATAGGTCTCCCCAGGATTATTGGGACTTTATCATCCTCAATTATATCAAGAATGATGAAATCGACAGGAAATATAAATTTATTAATTTTTACCAGCACATTTTCAACTATTCCTTTCGGCGATTGCATGGATCTATCAGCCATTTCTATAACCATATTAATTGGTTTAGGATTCCCAAGTCCTAGCCGTTTAAACAAGGAAAAAGGCATAATACTGATGCTTGCCCCCAGATCGGCTAATGCATTGCTTACGGTGGTGGTGCCAATAACGCGAGGCAAAATGAAGCTTCCTGGGTCTTTTTCTTTAGGTGGAAGTTCATTTTGAAGGATAGCAGAGCATCGAGCGTTTAATTTAACCATAGATACTTCCTCGATTTTATTTCACGAGATACTAGTTTTTGTAGATGTCGGGTATGTTCTGTATTTACTAATGTTGTATGGATTGGTTCCCCTTCACCGTTTTCTTTAAGAATGCGTCTTTTTACCTTTTTTGCGAAAGTCTCAACCTTTAAAGTAGGTTTTTTGCTAGCAGGTTCAAGTTTAATGGCACATTCTTGGTTGGTGAGATTATGTGTGGAGACTAATTGAACGAGGTGATTTACATTTTCCTCAAATCTCTTTATTGAAGAATCATGATTTTTGAGGTTTATTTCAGTATTTATCATGAAATTTTTCATCCATTCATTCAGAACATCTTGTCTCTTGCAAGATTCCTTCAGATAGTGTTCAAATGTGTCCTTGAGGTTAGTTGGGTGAATGTTTGATTTAGGATAGGATTTGTCGTAACTGATCTCACTAGTCCTTATACTTTTGATTTCTTCATGGAGGCTTTTCATTTCTTTGGTCGTATTAATTTTACAAACATCTACTCCGAGCTCATCCATTTCATGGTTTAGGGCTTTGAGTTTTTCGGTAATAATACGAATAGAGTTGGAGTATTTTTTTTCACTTTCCTCATTGTGCCACTTATGGGAGTGATCAGCCAATTCTTGAATTGATTTCAACGCCTCCGAAGCTGTAAGCCCAGGAATAAGACCACTAGAATCAACAATTTGTCGAGTCTGACCCTTTAGCCCGTTATAAAAGGTATTTACTTTTTGATAATCGTTAAGATCATGAAATGGGCATTTAAAGAGGAGGTCGTTATATCTTTCCGAAGTGTGAAATAATGATTCCCCATTTTCCTTCTTAAAATTACGGATTTCTCCTAATTGTTCAAGGATCATAGCAGGTGGACAAAATCTTCAGATGAAGTTTTGTTTTAATTCATCCTAATTCTTTGCATGTTCAGGAGATGTTCTGTCGAACTATCTTTTGGCTACACCAACTAGGGTTAGAGGGAATACTCGTAAGAGAGTGGAATCATTTGTGTTAAACAGACTAGCAACTTTGAGCACTTTTCTGATATGCTCGATTGCATTCTCAGTTGAGCTTCCTGAGAAGGTCGTTTTACGTAACTCTCTTAAAAATTTCCCTTTGATTTTAAATGTAGCATTCTCGGGATTGCTTATTCTTCTGCGGGTGTTGTTAAGAGTAAGATACTGTTCAAGTGTGAGGTTTCGATGTCAATTTCTCCAACATCTTTAGATTCTGATTCGGAATGACTCAGATTCATAATAAGTATAGATGTTGTGGATTGGAGCAGGCGAAGTATCTCTTCTGGCCCGAAACTGTCTTTTAGGATTGGCGAACGGAGTAGCTATCTTGGAGTTACTACTTCTAGTTCTCATAAGTAAAAGAGATTAAAAATAAAATGTTAGAGAGAGAATGGAAATAATTACAAGAAATCAAATTAATACTAATTTTTAGCTCCCCGACAACGGCGCCAAAAACTTGATGCGTATTTTATTTTAAACTATATTTATTCAAGTTTTAAATTTATAAAACTCGATTCACCTGACAAACGCACTAACGGGCAGAGAACCCAATCGTGAGTAGTGTAGAGATGGTAAATTCGAGGTCGTCCCAACAGCTACGTGTCAATTAGTTTTAATTTGAAAGTGTCACGTTTTTAAAGTAGTTTTAAGTTGATTTATGAAAATAACAAGAAAGTAAAGTGCGAAAAGTAAAAGTGATAGAAGTAATTAGGGAGAGAAGCGTGTAGCCTAGCCATTTTCTTACTACCGTTATAACTACGTTTTCCTGTGCAATGTTACATCATGGTTTCATTGGTGGTTTCTAAAGTCGACAGACCTAAATAGATATCTTTAGTCTGCCCTATAATGCCTGCGATCCCGAATCCCCTGAAAGTCATGAAGGTAGGGTAACCAGGTCATAGTGATTAATCCCAACTATCCCAAGAACTAGTCTAATAACCTATGCAGATTATAAACCCTCTCTGAAAGAGTTCCTGTGCTTTTTAAGTATATTAGGTGATAGAGGTGGTAACAGGGTTAGTTCCTACACTAGGGTTGGAATCATAAACCTTCCCTAGTACCCTGCTAATCCCACGTTCAAGTGGTAATCTAATAACAGGATTAACATGATCTAAACTACCTGCAATGTTACCAAAACCCAGGGTTACATGATAGTCAAAAGGATATCCAACGAAACCATGATCTAACAGGAAATAAACATTATAACGATAGTAAATTCATGACTAGGCCAGCACTTGAAGTGCTTAGCCGCTCATAGAAACAACACAGCAAGAATTAATAAAGATAATCATGGATGGAAAACTCATAATTCTTACAGGAGTGGTTTATGAATGATTAAATACAAAAGTAAATTAAGTGTGATCTCCCTTAGACTTCTTGTGGATTTTCTTTGAGCTATGGAGGCCTTGATCACCCCTTAGATCTCTAGTGGAATGGTTGATGATAAAGTGGCTGAATGAGGCCTCTATTTATAGATATCGAATATGTTACGACGCAACCTTTTAGAGGTTTATGCCGTAAACTACTGACGTGCACTTTCCATCTTGCAAGCTTAAATGATGTTACAGCGTAATCAAGTGTCCACATTACGCCATAATGCTGACTCAGATAACTTATCCTTCCATAATAATAATGTTTATGGCGTAAACCTTGCGTTTGGTTACGCCGTAAAGTCTCGTAAGAATCCGTGTTTTCTTTATTTTTTGGTCCTTTTCTCGTGTTTCTTTTCACATACTTTCATTTTACCTGAAAATAACGAAATAATCATAAAAGTATCAAATTCAAGTATTTATAAGACAATTGCAAGTATTTTTAAGAGAAAATTGACACTAAAAAGTATCAAATATTTGATGTTATCTTATCAAATAGGCTTAAGGCTGCACGTGATCATCAGAAAAGCTATGCAGATAAGAGAAGGAAACCCTTAGAGTTCAGTGTAAGTGACCATGTTCTACTCAAAGTGTCGCCTTGGAAAGGTGTGGTATGCTTTGGGAAGAAAGGCAAGTTAGCACCTAGGTTTGTTGGACCATTTGAGATCATTGAGAGGATCGGTCTCGGAGCCTTACCTCAGGAACTAAATGGTGTTCATGACACGTTTCACGTGTCGAACCTTAAGAAATGTTTAACTGACCAAATCCTACATGTGCCATTAGAGGAAATTCAAGTTGATGCTAAGTTAAACTTTGTGGAAGAGCCAGTAGAAATCCAAGAAAGGGAGTTCAAGAAGCTGAAGCGGAGTAGGATTCCTATCGTTAAGGTTCGATGGAATTCAAAACGAGGGCCTGAATTTACTTGGGAACGTGAGGATCAAATGAAACTCAAGTACCCACATCTCTTTAGCTCTAGTACTAG
>BQNB010142917.1:6576-17063 GCA_026074375.1 Tanacetum coccineum | reverse complement strand
AGAGAAGACAAAGAAAAAGGTTCAAGGTGATGCACAGATTAAAAGAGATGTTGAAGTAGCCTTAAGACTTCAAGCAGAATTGGATGAAGAACTCAAAGTAGAAAGAGAAAGACAAGAAAAGGCTTCTACGATAGCTATAGCTAAAATGTTTGATGAAGTGCAGGCAAGGATGGATGCTGATTATGAACTGGCTACTAGAATGACACAAGAAGAACAAGAGAAGTATACAATTAAAGAAAGGGCTAAGTTATTGGCAGAATTCTTTGAAAGGAGAAAGAAACAGTTAGCAACTGAAAGAGCAGAGGCAATCAAAAACAAACCACCTACTAAAACACAGTTAAGGAATCTTATGATGACTTATCTAAAGAACATGGGTGGTTACAAACACAGTCAGCTAAAAGAAAAGTCTTATGAAGAAATCTAGGGGTTGTATGAAAGACATCAAAAGAGGATTCAAGATTTTACACCAATGGATTCAGAGAAAGAAGCTCAGAAGCCAGGTAAAAGATTGAAAAGAGTTACAGGATCATATGCAATACAGAAGTCACCCAAGAAACCAAAAGTGATGAAATCTACAAAGGATGTTACAGAAGAAGAAGCAGCAGAGTATGAGAAGGAAAAGGAAGAACTTAGGTTAAGTTTAAAGATAATTTCTAATGATGATAGTGAAGTGGACTATGAGCCACTATCTAGAAAATTTCCTATTGTTAATTGGGAATATCAGTTGCTGGGAAAGATGGAAGCAAAAGACATGTATGTTTATAAATTAACCAAAGCTGATGGAAGTTCAAGCTAATATGGAAACACATAAGCCTTCTTAAAAAGACTTGACAGGCAAGACTTAAATGATCTATACAGGTTAGTTCAGAAAAGGTTTCAAGATCATCCTCTTGAAGGACATAACTTGTTGCTTTGGGGAGATCTAAGGATGATATTTGACCCAGATGAAAAAGATGAACTATGGATGAATCAACTGGATTAGAAATTACTGTGATGGAAATTGTATGAAAGTTGTGGAGTTCACACTCTGTTTATGGATGGTACATCCATGGAAATTAACATGCTAGTGGAGAAGAAGTACCCTCTGTTCAAGGAATTATTAGAGAAGATGCTGAACTTGCAGTTAGAAGCTAAAAAAGAAAGTACTATGGCATTTGAGCTTATCAAGTTCATCAAATCATTGCTTAAAGAGTAGTAAAGTGTTTGGATACATCCTCCTGGTGTTTATGGAGCTTACAGTGAAGAAACTTGATGATTGACAAGTAAATATCAAGTTTAAGGGAGGATTGTTGGGAATTCTGAGTTACTACTGCTGGTGCTAATTTACTACTACTAGTTCAGAGTTGATGATGCTGGTTTCAGATTATGACAGCTGTGCTAAAGATTGAAGAAAAACAAACTAAGTAGTGTAGTACATTAGTTATAATAGTTAGTAACTGCTAGTACTGATTTCAATAGTACTAGCAAGTACAAAGTTAGTACTTGTTAGTCTTATATAGTTAATTCTGCTATTAGATATGCATAAGTTAAATTAAGAAATAGGAGTCATATTCATTATCATTATACGGCATTTTTTTAATCCCTTAGGGTTTCCTTAATGTATAAAAGGAACCCTACACATAGTAAGAAGAATACACATCAGAACATATCAGTCTTTCATAGTATTCATAGCTTCAAGGTTGTAAACCCTAACACTGCCAAAGAGTGTTCGTATTAATATATTGAATCTTATTGTTTTGGTTGTATTTCTGTATCTCAAACATACTTTTTCTTTATTCTTCTTAGTGGTATAAACTAGATTCCGCATAGTTTATATTATACACTCAAAGTTTCAGTCTTAGTGCCTTTGGATTTATACAAGGATACTAAACCTTACATCAAGCTAAGGAGTTCAAGATATGTTCATTGGGATCAACAGTATATCATTTACCATTGATTTTATACGGGTATAGTTGTTTTTTTATTTGATTTTCAGGTTATATTAGATAAGGAGAGTCCGGAAGCTTTTAGGATTTTTACTTGGACAATTTTGGATGAAGATTTAGCCGGTTTATCTCGTTTCTTCTTTGATATTGAGCAAACCAAGGGAGTACTAGTTTCTTTCTTCTTTCATTTATTTTTCCCTTATATATTTGGGTACTTTCGAATCATTAGGGACAATGTTCAATTTAAGTGTGGGGAGGGTAATGAAAGCCTTAGAAACTATCTTTCCATTTGAATTTGCTTTGTCCTTAAAATGATGTGTAATATACTAAAACATAGTTGAGGGCGATAATATTAACCCAAATTTTTAAAAAACAATTATGGCATATATTGGTGAAACGGTAGTTTTAGAAGTGTCTCATAGATAAGAGTTATATGACTAGCACAAAAACCCTATCACTCAAACAATTTCGACCCCAAAAATGTGAGGTTCGCCCCTAGATCTTTAGGAATAAAAGCATTCATTTTTAATGCTTATGTAAGTGAACCGGTAGTATATTAGATTCTAGAACTTACTTTAGTGATGCATCCCGAGACTGCTAGTGAGATCGCAATCGTGTGATTAGGATTTACTAAGTGATAAGAGGCATTATGACAACCCTTGTTTTTAGCCTGCGTTTGTGATAGTTATGATGATTGATGACATCAAATAAGGTCACATTATTAGCATTATTTATCCCATATTTATTGCTTGTTTTACATTATTTTATATGATTTGACACTTAATTGTTTATATTTGTTAATCTCAGTTATTATTAAGCAATTGGCGAAATATGGAGAAAAGCACGTGTTTTGGAGCATAAACGAAGAATTCAAGAAAGTCTATTGATTCTGACAACCAATACGCCGTTCATTCTAGACACATACGCCATATCCCAAGACTTAGATGAATTCAAGACCATTGCCTGACTTTGAAGAATATGTTGTATCCACTTCATCAGATACGCCATATATGATACCTACTCCATATTTAGAAGACCCCATGCACCGTATAGGGAAATGATCATCGAATATTCCAAAATATTATAATGATGGAGCCCACTCTAAGTTACCCAATACGTCATATCGAACCCCTCAAATATGGTATATCGACATGTTTTCAGAGGCTATAAATACCAAAAATACAAAACCCTACATTCGAGTTTTACAAGCTTTTAACCACCAAGTACGATATCAGGCGAATTTAGGAGCAGGAGAAGGTCAGCAAAGAGCTTTAAGTCATTGGAAAACTCTTGCAATCTCAACACTACGATATACGCGTTTAGTTAATCTATCATTATCTTTACTTTAATCGTTCATATATGATACTATGTTTTGTTACAATGACTATGGGCTAATACCTTTAGGTATTAGATATTAGCCATGTTTATGATAATTTAATGTTTGGTTTGTCTATATCGATTGTTTACTATTTGTTGCATGTTGATTATGTTTATCACTTGATATTTGTTTATGTTTGATTATGTGTTCAATCTATCATTCAACTGAATCTAGTTATATGGGCCAAGTAGACTAGAGTTTGGGATAGAACTACATATGGCTACTTATGTGACTCTGGATTATAGGATTATAAATTCAAGCCCCTAGTGCCCCCTGGTTTAAAGAGTGGTAGACTAAGTGGTGACTTAGGATTACAAATAACATTCGGTGGCCTTACTTTGGGTCACGACGGACTATAGACTACCAGTATATATAGCGATTGAACATAAGTGGGTAAAGCATCGATGAGCTAGGTTTCAGTATTCACCAGTATTGTCTCCTAGATAGATTATAATTAACGGATGTGTGCTTTATGAGAATTTAGATTAATTATGACAGGATTAACTTAATAAAGTTTAGGGAGAAGAGCCACCTAGACTTAGGGAATGATATAACACTAACAAAGCAACACAATCATTGCACACATAGACAATTCATGCGTTTTATTAGATTAAACTGGCTAATAAGTTTTCCTTACATTTGTGTTAGACCGCTCCTTTATCGTTTGTTTATCCGCTTGTGTGTGTTAACTACCTCATTTAGCTTAGATTAAACCAAAACTCGTGCCAGTCTCTTAGGCTGAAAACCCCCTTTGCGTTAGTTTAGGTTTAATTAGAATTAATTAAGATTAGTTAGATAACTAAAATACTGATAAATTTAAGAGTTAACGTTCGCTCTTAGTGATCGACACCCTACATACCAACAAACCTACAATTGATTGGGTACACTGCGTTAGTGTTAGTTAATAGGTAAAGTCTGCAAAATATAAATAGTAAAACTTGAATACAAATGTTACCTACACACGATGACACATCAAGTTTTTAGCGTCGCTGCTAGGGAGTGAAATTGTTTAATTCTTGTTTATTAGTGTTTTAGTTTAAATTTATTGTTTTTAGTCTAGTTTAGATTAGATTATTAGTTTAGCATTGTAAATATACATATTTGTTGGTATACTGCAATGGTAAATCTCGTTGTTAATTGTTCTGTCCAAATACCGTATACGCAGTATCATCTCATTGAATGCGGCAATATCCACAACTTCTCGAGAATGAATACACACGTAATCCGAATTCAAACAATTACTACGGATATTCAGTTGATTGAATATGATGTATCGATCATCTGATACAACAGCAGACTTAATTTTTCATATTTTGTTCTCGTGTTTAGTTTTCTATATTTTCTTTCTTCCGAGCCTATCCTACTGATATTTTTACCTCTGTTTTAGGTAGTGCATAACCAGGAGTTTGAACAAAGGTCTCGTTACACCTTACGAAGAACCTGAATGAGGGTTACATTCAACAAGGAAGCTTTTCAAGACAACGAGTCTTGATTATTCGAGTTTACTGAAATTCGATTTATTTTCTGATCAGAAGATCAGTTTGAAGAAGAAATCACAAAAACAATAGAGGAACCAACTATGGACGAGTACATGATGAAAACCCGAGATGACTACGGTTCAGGAATTGCTAGACCTAAATTTGATTAGAAATCTAGGTTTGAATTGAAGGGTCAATTTCTCAAGGAATTAAGTGATAATACTTTTAGTGGATCGGATAATGAAGATGCAAATGAACACATTGAAAGAGTTATTAAGATAGCTGACTTATTTACTTTACCTGATGTAACCCAAGATCAACTTATGCTTAGGATTTTCCTTATCTCACTCACTGGAGCTGCAAGTAGATGGATTAGGAATGAACCAGCTGGTTAGATTACTACTTGAGAAATTTTTAAGGGGAAATTTTTGAGCAAATACTGCCCACCTGCTCGTACTGCTAAGAAGATGGAGGAAATCAATAACTTTCAGCAAGAGCCAGATGAAACTCTTTATCATGCTTGGGAACGATTCAAAGAACTTTTGGTGAGATGTCCTCAACATTACTTAACCGATATGCAGGAGGTAATCTTGTTTTACAAAGGATTAGATGTCCCTACTAGACAAATCTTGGATTCTAAGGGTAACGTGCCAATGATGAACGCTGCTAATGCTAAGAAAGCCATCCAGAAAATAGCCAATCATTCTCAAAAATGGCACAATGGAACATCTACTCGATGGAGAAGTTGTGATACCTCTAATGGACCAACTGCTATTCAAGCTCAACTGAACAATCTTGGCAAGGAAATTAAGAAGGTTAATGAAAAGGTATATGCTGCTCAAGTGGGATGTGAATTGTGCAATGGACCTCATTACACTAAGGATTGTCCATTAAAAGAAGAAGGAAAAACACTTGAAGAAGCATACTACACTCAATTTGGAGTACCATTCCCCTTAGGAGGAAGATATAGAGCAGCTGCTCCGGGATTCTACCAAAGAGATAATGGAAATCCTTTGTATCAATAGTGAAGGCAAACTATGAAAGAAACATTAAGCAAGTTCATGGCTAAATCCTCAAAAAGACATGAAGAACACTCTACTTTGATTAAGGAAATTCGAGCTTCAACGAGTGCTGCAATCAGAAATCAAGGAGCCTTAATCAAAGAGCTAGAGATTCAAATTGGGCAAATGAGCAAGGTACTTTAAGAAAGGGGATCTGGAATTCATCCTGGCTCGACTGAAACAAACCCAAGAGATCATTTCAAGTCGATTACGACTAAAAAAGAAGCTGAGACACCATCAATACATCATATTCGACCCAATCGATACTCCGTATCGAACCAACAGAAGGAGAACAGGATGTCATTGACTAAGATCAGCAGAGCTAATATTACTTTTTTGGGACGACTAAGAGAATATGGGTATGATGAGAATGAGGTACTAAAGGAGTTCAAGAAGTTACAAGTAAGTTTGAGTGAATCCGCTTCAAGCTTAAAGAGATTACTCAGAGAAAAATGGAGGATCTAGGAAGAAATCAAGGCAAAGATGAATGAGCATTGCTCGACAGTTATTGAATGGGATCTACCTCCAAAAGAAAGAGACCCAAGGAGTTTTACTTTACCTTGCACTATTAATAATATTCGTTTTAATAAAGCCTTAGCTGACTTAGGAGCTAGTGTAAGTGTTATGCCTTATTCGACCTTTACCAATCTAGGTTTAGGAAAATTAGCTTCTCTTAAGTTGATCATTGAATTGGCGGATAAAACGGTGAAACGTCCCAAGGGTATAGCGGAAAATGTGTTAGTAGAAATTGATAAATTTGTCTTCCTTGTAGACTTTGTTATTTTAGATATTGCCGAGGATTTTAAAACCTCTTTGATCCTTGGAAGACGATTCTTGTCTACTGCTCATGCTAAAATAGATATGTTCAAAAGAAAATTTTCTTTAAAAGTTGGGAATGAAAAAATAGTGTTTAAGAGGGATAATCCTACTAATCACGTAATTATGCAGGTTTATGCCTTATGATTAAGAGAACGAATGGAGTTAGACTTAAAAGCTAGGCTAATGGGCAAAGCATTGATTTTAAATAGATTAGAAGACCCCGAATTTGAAGATTTTATTAAATTAAACGATTTAAATGAACCTTTAGAGCTTAGGAATCATGAGATTGAGGATTTAGGGCCCATAATTGGGGAAGGAGAAGTTATTGATGAACTTAATGGTGATCTAGTCAAAACTATAGATGATAATGTGATGGTTGAAAAGATTGATGAATACCCTAGTTTTTGCGACTACGATAGAAAAATCAAAGACAATTGTGCTTATAATTTATAGTTTTCATGCATGATAGGGTATGAACACGTTAATGCCAACTTTTTCCCCATTCTATCAATTAATGTTATGTTAAAAAAAATTACAATTCAATAATGAAAGATAAAATTGAATATAAAGGGAAAAATGTTGTTGGAGCTTTTATAAATGTACCTATCTTTATTGGAAACTTTTCAGTTATAAAGGATTTTGCAGTTCTAGAAAACATAGACGCTTACCGTGATAAAGATATGATGTCATTGTTAGAAAGCCATTTTGTAGAGAAGTATGTGTTAAAACAAGACGCTTCGATGGATTTATCACTATCTACAATGGTAATGATAGTGTGACTTATCAAATGGCGAGGACGCATCCAAGGTTTAAGAATCTCTCTAACGAGCAATGCAACAAAATTTGACTGTTACTTAAGGTAAGTACACGTGATAAGCTGGAAGGAAAGTTGCACCCATATCAAAAGTTAAAAGATTTATACAAAGGAATGTTGAATCTAGGACCCGAATATATAAAAGATGAAAAGACGGTTGAGTGGCTCACACGAGGACACGTGAGCACGCATGAGATGGACTTAAAGCTGGAGCAAGTCTAACTTAAATACTTTTCTATAAACAAAAGTGCTTTTCGAGAGACAGCCCAGAATGTAATTTTCAAAGTTTCTATTGAGTTTGTCTTCCCATGTTGTAGATATGGCGCATCCAATTCCATGGATACGGCGTATTGATCAACTTCGACGTTATCCCTTTCATTTTCCTGCACTTTAAAACTTTTTTGTCAGACTTGTCGATACGGAGTATTCAGATTTCTGATACAACGTATTTGACCTCTGACACGTATTAGGATTTAATTTTACAGGCTTTGATACAGCGTATCCAGTAACACGGATACGGCATATCGACTTCCTGTACAATTTTAGGTTTTTATTTTATTTCTTAACCGAGGATTATTCGTAGATACGACTGCAATGTTTTCTTTATGACATAGACAGGAACATACTGAAACATGATGGACGAATTTGGTGTAGTACATATATTCTGGTATCTTATGTCTGTTGTAGTCATGCTGGTATTTAGACACTTTTTCATAACACAACACACATTCTTGCTCGCACACTCAACATGGAGGATCATACCAAGCAAATCCTAGAGGAGTTTTCTGTTCTAATTCTTTTTATTTCCTGTTTTTAATATTATATTTATACAACGTGGGCGTTGTATATCTCAAGTGGGGGGAGGAAATTAAACCAAAGGCTAACTTCCATCCGTTATCTTCTGATAACTTGTGTGAAGGTGCTAGCGTCTCTATTCCTAGAAATATAGATGAAATATTGTTTTGAAACAGGGTAGTTCTCGATGGCTAATACTTTGTAAGGTTTTTTATTGGTAAAACAAATTTGTTCTTCGGTTATGTGTGGGAATACTTTTTGTTTGAAATAATGGGTGTAAGTATGGATTGCTGAAATAGAATAAGGATGAACTACAAAGGATTCTTCTTCTTTAAAATTCAAAAATTACTAAAGGGGTTGGGATAAGATGTACTTGAGAACGGGCCATGGGTATTGATCCTGAAGACCTATCAATTATTTTTGAAGAAAGGGAATTAATGAACAATTACCACCCAGCCCCCTCCGCCCCTATTTGTAAGGATGAATGAATCGGTATTCTTCTGTGGGTTTCTTTTTTTTTAAAATTCATGATGTTACTATTTTGGCTTTTGCGGAAGATGGTTTATGTATTATTGCTTCTACAATTGGTAAGCCTATTATGTTGGATTCCTATACCTCTTCTATGTGTATTGAGTCATGGGGTAGAAGTAGCTTTGCTCGATCTTTGATTGAAATTAATGCTCAAGATGTTCTTCAAGATAGTCTTACTATTGGTATCCTTTGTGAGGATGATAGGTTTTCTATTGAATATGTCTCTATTGAATATGAATGGAAACCTCCTCGCTATGACCTATGTAAGATCTTTGGTCATTCTCATGACTATTGTCCTAAGAAGGTGTTGATTCCTATTGTTGATACTTCTAAGGTGATTACTCCTAATGTTGGTAATATTCCTACTGTTCACATTCCTTCGGTTGAGAAGACTAATGATGGTTTCCAAACGGTGGGTAAAAAAAAGAAGAAGAAAGGTAAATCCAAGTCTAATAATGGTGATCAGTTTGTAGGTCCTTCGACTAAACAAAATATTAGATATGAGCCAAAGGCTTCCACAAGCGCACCAAAGAAGGTTGTTGTATAATGTAGGTAATACATCTAATTCTTCATCATTGATGAAGAATACGATTAACTCTTCTAACCAAGATAATATCACCTCTTCAAATTCTTTTGCTGCCTTGAATGAAGATGTTGAGGAAGGAGAAGTTGAAAATGTTTTTGATGAAACGGCTAATCTTTTTAATTCTAAAAACCGGGGGTGGTTGGAAAGATCTTCTTTATGGCTTGCTGTTTGGTGTTAGTTTGTTTTGTTGAGTCTTTTGTCCTAGTTCATCTAGTTGTTTCTATTGATGTAAGTGTTTATGGCATGTCATAAGCACTAGTTTTAGGTGTTTATCAAGCTTGTTTAGTGAAAGCACCATTTTTGAGGTTTTTTTGTTGTTTGTACCGAGCAAATCCTAGAGGAGTTTTATGTTCTAATTCTTTTTATTTTCTGTTTTTAATATTATATTTATACAACGTGAGCGTTGTATATCTCAAGTAGGGGGAGGAAAATTAGAACACTACGTGTCCATAATTTCAAAATAATTTGCCTAAATTTTATTATTAATTACATGACCTGCACACATAACCCTTATCTCCATATTATGAAGATTTAGCCTATTCTATTTTCCAAATTTGACCCAAATTCTACAAAATGTAAGTGTGCCGATAACTGTAGTAAACTTTAGAACTTGGCTTGGTATACTATTTAAGACCGCCATAATGAGTACTATTTTATATAGATGGAGTGACCTTTCTAAATTAGTAAATTTCTAAGATTACACCAAAAAGCCTATGCATATTATGATATTAACTAACCACACTGGTTAGTTAACCCTCGTATAAAGCCTTTTGTTTACTCTCATCTTTAGAGTAAGATACCCCTAGAAAAACCTTCTGATCCATTCCTTTCATTTGTTACACCACCAAATATTTGTTTCGTTACACCCTTACACCTTAGCATACCCTGTAGATTAAGTCCTTAGTCGGTTGCTAGTTGATTTTGTGTAAAAGTATGTATTTCCTGTGTTCATGTGCGTATTTTCTATCTTTAGTTAGGTTAGGAAATTGCACAATGCAATGGGAATGTGAAAGTAATAGTTTTATTTTCCGTGTGTTTACTACTTTCACAACTATGATTGGATACTAATTATCTAGATTTATCATGATTCGTGAAGTGGT
>BQNB010142916.1:0-17064 GCA_026074375.1 Tanacetum coccineum | reverse complement strand
CGAGGCCTTGAAAAAGAAAAAAACCTCTTGCAACGTGCCGATAAATAGAATTCCGACAAAACAATAACAACTATATAATTTAGATAAAACCAATAATCCATAATGGCGGACCGGACCATAACATAAATGATTCCTTAACTTAATTAGATCAGGAATAATATCGGGTCGGGTCATTGACATAATATAAAACACCAAATGACGGAAGTATATCTTTTCAATTTTAGCTCTTTATTATACTAAAGATAATCAACATCTTTTTCAAAACATTATTAAAAAATTTACTTTTCAATCTACCAAAAATGACTTTCAGCCAAAAAAAATGCTCGTATATACTGTATTACGGATTTTTTAACATATTAAATAGCAATAGTTTTGAAATTTGTGAAAAAGTTGACATATCTGTAGACCTACTATCTCACCCACGTGCTACACACTTATTTTAATTTTTTAACTTCATCTCTCTCCATATGACATCTTCTTCTCCACTCAAAATACCTTAGAAAATAACTGGAACGTGAATCGGTTTTAACTGGAACACGAATCGAAAATAACTGGAACGTGAATCGCTCTCTCCAGATTCGGAATTCAATTACATTCTGGAACGCTATTTTCACCGATCCAAGTCGCGATCCGGATCGATTTCGTACCCTGTTTTGGATCAAACGAACTGGATCGCAATTCGTGGCTACTGTAGCGAATTATGTGACTATGGTTCGTTACACTAATTAAAATAATATCAACTGTATCGATCACTTAATACATAGTTTTATCAGCATACAAAGTCCTTCTCTATTTACTAACTAAATCAACATAAACTATATTTCACGATAATAGGCACAGTTACAAAGTTTAACGATATGTAACGTCATCTTCTATATACTAATTCAATTGAACCAACGTCTACCTATAATTTGATACATACTTGATACTTCAATAGTACGTGAAAGTCCTATTACACTGCCAAGGGGGTGTTTGTCTATGCTTACTTGATGGGCTTATGAGCTTATTGCGTGATTTGATGAGCTCATATGCTCATTTTTGTGGGCCTATGAGCTTATCCTCTTGAGCTTATGAGCTTATAAAGTTCATAAGCTTATAAGCCAAAAAAACTGAGCGTATGAGCTTATCATATTTTCAAAGAGCTCATAAGCTTAAACAAACACCCCCTATAACTAAATCAAACTATTTCGCAGTAGTAGGACTAGGCGCATCGCATAGAAGTAAAGATCATTTGGTCTATTTCCCTAATTGGTCGTCTTATACACATGTGGTATGAATCACATGCTGCAACATTTCTCCTTTCCTGTGAAAGTATGTCTTATAGTCAATGTTACACAGATGACAGTTCAAACACACTCAATGCTTGGACCTGAGTTCACTCATATACTTATTAAACACATTTGTTTTACAAGAACTCGCATCTGGATAATTAAGACAGATAAGGTGAAAATTAATTAAGACCGTTCACCAACTGTTGTAAATATCAAGATTGTAGATACATAGTTTAAGTTAGTATGAAAACTCCTGTTCTAGATGCTAATCAAACAAAACCAAACTAAAATAAACTGTGTCCTCGCCACATTTGCCAGTATTTGACAACTAATTCAACACTAGTTAGACTCCTAATCTATATGCTAATCTAATCAAACTAAACTGCATGTAAAGAATATTTCACAATTGTAGTCCTATTGCAATACCTAGTGTACCAGTATACAAACTCCTGTTCGACAAAATAATTCAACAAAACCAAAATCTCTCAGCATTTCGCAAGATTACACCAACTAACGCATTGTTTAACAGTATATAAAGCCATATCCTACATCCTCCATACTAATTAAACTAGACTAAACTATAACTAACAAACCTATTAATACACAATTCAACAACAGAAACCTATTCCTACACACTAATTCAGCTCCGCTAAACCACAATTCGCAACAGTAGACCTACAAATACAGTCTTACACTCCATAACTCCAGTATTCTAATTAAACTAAGCCGTCTACTAGCTATATTTCGCAATAGTACCAATACATAATTCAGCGGTAAGTAAAATCAAGCTTTAATTAACTCAAACGGCATCTATAACTACTAAAAAACAGGTAAACGCAATATGATTCATAACCGTACCAAATATTTACGCCTATTCGATACTTGCAAGTTGCAACAACAAACTCGTAAAAAGCTTGTTTGATCTTCTTGTTTTATTTAAAAAAAAGCTACTTGAAGAGGCGTTTAGCTTTTACAGTCATTTTATAACCACTAAAAGCTATTGCTAGTTTGGCTAAACATAATAATATCCTATCCTACATGATAATGATATTTTAAAAACTTTAGTTACTTATTAAGTGATAACCGTACCGAATATTTACGGCGATTCGACAACAAACCGACATCTCGTTTCGTAGCTTTCAACAAAACACTCAACACACCAGACAACTCATCCCAATTCTGAGTCCTGACCAACTGCCTAAACAAATACCGAAGCCTGTGCTTATGCACTGACCTTAAGCTCCGTCCTATTCGTCCTTTTAAAGTGTAGGAAGGCTTTGTGATTGATAGTATGATTCCTTTTAGGTTTTTATTCTCTTTTGATGACACGTCATCGGTTTTTTTCTTTGTTTTCGTTGATTTGGGTTTGGTGTTGGTGGTGGCTTGTTGTGTTTGTTCTTCGTTGATGACGTATGATCCGTCGTCGTTTTGGTCCTCTTCCATTTGGAAGTTTGTTTAACGGAAGAGACGGTGACCAAGGGTTTTTTAGTTTTGAAATACTATACAAGATGGCCCAATAGTCTACATCCTGTCCAATTTTGGGCCTCGCAAAATGGATTATATTTTTATTTTTAAACTGTGTGTATTTTTAGTTTGAGGGGTGAGCCGAAAAAACCAAAAACCGAAACCGAATCAAACCGAACTACAAATTTAGTTTTTGAGTTGAATATGAGTTTCACAATTTGAACCAAAAACCAAATTATATATATATATATATATATATATATATATATATATATATATATATATATATATATATATATATATATATATATATATATATGGGACCGTTCTTTGCAGAACCACTTTTTTGTATAGAACCTACAGAACCACTTTAAACCAATTAGAATTTAGTATCATTACTTTTTTTATTTAATTCAAAAGGGTATAATAGTCAAAACACATTTTGACTTTTTTGTGAATTTTTTAATTAAAAAATATTTTTTAAAAAACTTTTTAATTTTCGGAATTAAATTTTTTTATTTTATTATATATATATTTTTAGTATATACTGCTTTCAAAAGAAAAAATGAGTGCATATATGTTTTTTTTAATATTGTACATTTTTAACTTAATATGGTAATTGCACATATGTTTCTTGTGCACATTCTTTAATCTTCAAAATTTATAACACAAAATATAGACAAAAATTGATATAAAATAAAATACATTTCAAATACAAATAACAAACCAAAAACATAAATACATAAACAAAATTTAATATTAAATGAAATACATTAGAAATATAAATCCAACTATATCTATGTTGTTCAAAAACATGTGTGCACTCTTTAAAAAACATCACGTTGCCCCAAAATCATCCCACCTGCACAAGAAAATCACAAAGTTCACCGAATCTCATCATATCATGAATATCATATTAAATTACATACCATAATATTTTCGTATCTTTTCAGATCTAATGTTCCGATCTCGAAAACTCCATCTCCGGTTTGCAATTCTGATCATGTTTTCACCATTCATTTGATAACGATTGATTTATTTACATTGATTTAATTATTCCTTCGTCTATTAATTTGTGATAGGGTATAGGCTTCGATCCGTTCGTCCCTATATCCTTGTGATCGGTTAACTCGCGAGGGATAATTGAATTGTTGTTCTTAATTGATCTTTATCAGATTCGACGTGTTTTTAGGGTTTGATCCTTTCTTTTTCGTGATTGTGTGTTTGAACTCCCTTCAATCCAAGATGACTGGTGGACACTATGAAAATACCAGGCGTCAGTTTTCCTCAAATGAAGATTTTACCAAGAAAATTTCCCATTCGGTTTTTGTAACTAATTTTCCGGATTATGTCAATTCTCGTGATCTATGGAACAAATGTAGCGTATATGGAACGGTTATAGATGTGTTTATTCCGAATAAAAAGTCTAAAGCAGGGAAGAGATTTGCATTTGTCCGTTTCATTAAGGTCTTTAATCTTGATAGATTGGTGGAGAATTTATGCACGATACGGATTGGGCGTTGTCATCTGTTCCTGCTCTGGTGTTAGATGAGGAGTGTGTTGTGGAAAGGGATTTCTCTAATTGTGATATGGGGAGAGTCGATGAAGGATGCAGGACAATAGGAATGGCTCTACGGGGTTTCATCAGATAAAGGGAGGTGGACTTCTTATGTTACAGTTGTAATGGGGTTAATCCGTTGGTCAAACTGGAAATTCGTTGTCATCTGCTCCTGCTTGGTGTTAGTCGAGGAGTGTGTTTGGTAAGGGGATTTCTCTATTGTGCTTTGGGAGAGTCAAGTCCTTTGATAGCCATTAGAAGTTACAATCTTCTCGTGGACGAGGATTCGTGAAAGTTACATCGTTCCTATCTTGGAGCTTGTGGGTTATGTTTGAATTGATAACCTGATACAAAGAAATTTGGTAAATATGTTGGGATCAATTCTTGGTTTCAAGTGATTACAGGAAAGTAATCAGGACTTTGTCAGTGATGAACAGAGCTAGTGTGGTTAGATATTGTTGGGTCCCACTTTATGCTTGTCTCGAAAATTGTTTGATAAAATGGTAAACAAATGGGGAGAAGTGCTAAAAATTGAAGAACTCGTATGAGTCAATTCTTTGGACGTAAGCGTCTTTGCATTTTTAACCTAAACATCTGGTGTCCATTTTTGAATCTTTTTTAAAATTATTGTTAAGGTAAAGTGTTATATGGTTCGCGCAAAAGAGTATTTACTTGGACTCCTTCTTTGAAATCTATATAGGAACATGGATTTTCCTCGGAAGACGAATCTGTTCAAGGAGTAGGATCTAAAGAAATAAGTTTAAAAGTCATGAGAAAGAGGAGGGTGTGTTTAATAATATTGAAGATGAAGAAGATTGCTGAAACGTTTTTATAGAAAATCTTCTCAGTCAATGGAACACAGTGATACACGTGGATATGGAAAATTTTTCGCTGATACGTTTGGACTTATTGATTCTATTAGGTCTAAAGACGCATGTAGAGGAGAATTTGGAACCGAGTACGTCTCTGTCACCACCCCCCCGGGTTTCGCCAGTGGGATCTTTTGAATTCAAGTGACAAGGAATTGAATAAAAGGAGTTGTTTTTCACCAACGATAAGTGCTAGGTAAGAACAATTCTTTAAGTGGTCCATAATGAGTTTTCGGTTTTAACTCTGTTGGGGGAAGTGGAATAATATAAGGGGGATCTGTTTTGGAGTGCTCGATGAGATGGATTCGTGTGGTAGGGTATGGGGTATTCTATGGAGGGGTGTGAAAAAGATTCGAATCCATCATTATTAGCAAGGAGACGAGGCTGTTTTTATAGAACTTTTTGTCTTTAAATATTCAAGGGCTTGGTAGCTAGTCCAAAAGGATTGGGTAAAGAGTTATCTAATTATACTAACTTATTTTTATTGCAATTCAAGAAATGAAGATGGAGAAGGTGTCTAATGGATGTGAAGTTTATGTGGGGTAACTCGAATTATGACTACGTGTTTAGTGAAGCGGCTGGTAATTCTGGTGGAACTCTTTGTATTTGGGAGGAATCTTTTTTCAAGAAAGATTATGTTATTGATCTCGGATTCGTTTGTAGCCATTTAATGGGACGTGGATCCCTTGTAAATACTTATTGCTTCTTGTCTATTTACGCCCCGCATCAACCTTCTTTGAGACGGGTGTTATGGGAATATTTACTGATTTTGTTGGGACGTTGGAATGGAGAGACTATTTTAATGGGAGACTATAATGAAGTGCGTACCAATGTTGAAAGACGAGGTACGTGTTTTAATGTTAACAACGCTAGCTTTTTTAATCAATTCATATCTTCTTCTGGTTTAGAGTGGATATTAAAATGGAGGGATACACGTTTACTTGGTCACACCCTTCGGCAGAAAAAATGAGTAAGTTGGATAGGTTCCTTGTTTCGGATGGTATTCTTACTATTTTCCCCTCCATTTCGGCGTTATGTTTGGACCGGCATCTTTCGGACCATCGTCCGATTTTGTTATGTGAAGTTAAAGTGGACTTTGGACCGATTCCTTTCAGGTTCTATCATTCGTGGTTCAAACTCGTTGGTTTTGATGATATGGTGGAACAGACTTGGCGCGCCTTGGCTTATTCGGACAATAATAAAATGATTCGGTTTAAAAAGAAGTTACAAGAGCTCAAAAAAGTTATCAGGTTGTGGGTTAACGATAAGAAAATTCAGAGTGCAGGTTCTAAGAACTCCATTGTTTCTGAGCTTCGTGATATTGATAAACGTTTGGATCAATATGGGCCTATTGATTCGTTGATTTTTAGGCGACAAGACTTAATGAGTAACCTGAATGATCTAAAGGAGATGGAAGATATGGATTTCGTCCAGAAAGCAAAAGTCAGATGGGCGATTGAAGGTGACGAGAACTCGAAGTATTTTCATGGAATCATTAACAAGAAACGGTCTAATCTAGCCATCCGTGGTGTGTTTGTTGATGGTACGTGGTGCACAGATCCTATCTTAGTGAAGAAAGCTTTTAAAGATCACTATGAAGCTCGTTTTAATAAGCCCACAAAGGCTAGATTGAAACTCAGTTTCTCCTTTCCGAATCGGTTATCTACAGATCAGGTTGCCGACTTAGAGCGTCATGTGTCTCATGATGAGATTAGATTGGCTGTGTGGGATTGTGGAGTCAATAAGTCACCGGGCCCGGACGGGTTCACTTTTGAATTCTTTAGAAAATTTTGGAAGGTTATTGGTCCGGATTTCTGTGAAGCAGTTGAGCATTTCTTTAAACAGGGCTCGTTCTCTAAGGGTTGTAACTCTTCTTTTATTGCTCTAATCCCAAAAGTCCTGGATGCAAAATTCGTCAACGATTATCGCCCTATTAGTTTAATAGGGTGTATTTATAAGGTCGTCACTAAGATTTTGGCAAGCCGTTTGGCTATGGTTATAGCAGGCCTTGTGTCTAACACTCAATCCGCGTTTGTTGCTGGAAGACAGATCTTGGATGGTCCTTTCATTCTTAACGAAGTGCTTGATTGGTGTAAAAGGAAGAAAAAGAAAGCGTTGTTTTTTAAAGTTGATTTTGCTAAGGCTTATGACTCGGTTCGTTGGGACTTCTTGCTTGACGTCCTTGAGGCTTTTGGATTCGGTTCGACTTGGTGTACTTGGATTAGAGGTATTTCTGATTTTGCTAAGGCTTCGTTACTAGTTAATGGAAGTCCGTCTGACGAGTTTCATATTCATCGGGGTCTTAAACAAGGTGATCCGCTATCGCCTTTTCTTTTTATTCTTGTTATGGAAGCTTTGCATTTATCCGTTTGTAAAGCAGTTGATGAAGATGTGTTTAAAGGCATTCAGTTACAGGGGTCTTTGGCTTTATCTCATTTATTTTATGCGGATGACGCCTTTTTTATGGGTGAATGGTCTGATAATAATTTGAGAGGTATTATCAATATTCTTAAATGTTTCCATCTCGCGTCGGGATTACAGATTAATATTCATAAGAGCCAAATTTTGGGTGTGGGGGTCTCGCGGTCTAGAGTTGAGGATATGGCTTCTTCTTTAGGTTGCACTATTATGGAAAACAAGTTCCGTTATCTTGGGGTTATGGTGGGGGCTGGGATGACTCGTCATAAGGCTTGGGATGATGTAATTTTAAAGCTTCAATCGCGTTTGTCTAAATGGAAAGCGAAAACCCTCTCGATTGGTGGTAGGCTTACTTTGTTAAAATCAGTTCTCGGTGCATCTCCCCTTTATAACATGTCCATTTTTAAGGTTCCTAAAGGCGTGCTTAAGGTTATGGAGTCAATTCGTAGTAACTTCTTTAAAGGTGCCAGCATGTTGGAGAAAAAAATTTCCTGGATTGCTTGGGATAAGGTGTTAGCTTCGAAGAAGAAAGGGGGTCTTGGGGTTTCGAGTTATTTCGCTCTTAATCGAGCGCTCCTCTTAAAGTGGGTTTGGCGTTTCGTTTCGCAAGATGATTCTTTGTGGTTTCGTGTTATCCAAGCGGTTCATGGGGATAAGATTGATTCTCATTCAGTTCGTAAGGTTTCCATATGGAGTTCGATTTTGAAGGAAGTTCAAGTGCTTAAGTCATCTGGATTTGATTTCTTGTCGTATTGCTCTAAACGTATCGGGGATGGTCAATCTACTAGTTTTTGGAAAGAGACTTGGATGGGGAATATTCCTTGTTGAGATTTGTGTCCGCGATGTTTGCCCTTGAATCTGCTCCGCAAATATTAGGAGGCGGCTAAGGATGAGCAGCGGACTCCTGGATACGTCTTTTCGTAGATCAGTTTAGAGGAGGGTCAACACAAGAATCCTCAGATTTAAGTCGATTTTGAATTCAGTGGTTCTTTCAACTAATAATGAAACGTTGGTATTTTCTCCTTTCTAGCAGTGGGTGAATTTAGAGTAAAGAAACTCGTCTGCTAATGATGATTTGGTGCTTCCTCTCATTTGAGCCGACTAGGTGGTTAGATAATTCCTATTAGATTAATGTTTTATGTGCGAGCTCGTCGGGGTGTTTTGCCTACTAGATACACCAATTAGAATTTAGTATCATTATTTTTTTTATTTAATTCAAAAGGGTATAATAGTCAAAACACATTTTGACTTTTTTGTGAATTTTTTAAGTAAAAAATATTTTTTTTAAACTTTTTAATTTTCGGAATTAAATTTTTTTATATTATATATATATTTTTAGTATATACTGTTTTCAAAAGAAAAAAAATAAGTGCATATATGTTTTTTTTAATATTATACATTTTTAACTTAATATGGTAATTGCACATATGTTTCTTGTGCACATTCTTTAATCTTTAAAATTTATAACACAAAATATAGACAAAAATTGATATAAAATAAAATACATTTCAAATACAAATAACAAACCAAAAACATAAATACATAAACAAAATTTAATATTAAATGAAATACATTAGAAATATAAATCTAACTATATCCATGTTGTTCAAAAATATGTGTGCACTCTTTAAAAAACATATGTGCATATTTCAATTTCTCTCTTAAATTCATTAGAACATATGAGTACCTTTGCAAAAACATATATGCACGCCTTTCGATAATATATATGCACAACTTTTAAAATTACAAGTGCCTTCGTTGATCATCTTCATCACACGTCGTCTTTACAAAAACATATGTGCACGCCTCGTCAGGTTTATTAGAACATATGTGCCCGTCTTTCCAAAAACATATGTGCATGCTACAAAATAAAAAAAAGCTGTTAAACTATACCCAAAAGAAAATAATTATAGGAGACAAATTAACACCACAAAGTAATCTAACATCCATATAACCATATCTTTTCTAAACTGGTGGTAATACCATTGTCGTAAATGTGTCAAAATTAACTTTCTTGTGATCGAAACCTTGATATTAACATTCTGATCAAAACCATCTAATTAACTATTTATTATGCAACATTATTTCGTCTTCATATTTTTTATTATGCAATCTCCAACCATCAAATTACGAAAACGTTCTGATCGAAACCAAAACTAACATTCTTTTGTCGTCATATTTTTTTTCTTTTTGCATATCGAAACAAAAATTAAAATGACACATTCATGAACCTTTTTTAACAGATCGAAGCCAAAAACATTCACAAACCCTCGTGTTTGCATATCGAAGCAAAAAAAGTCATATCAAAAACCGTTTTTGTACAGATCGACACAAAATAAAAAAAACATACAGTTTGCACATATTAAATCAAAATGTATTATACAAAATTACCTGGTAGCGTTTTGGACTTGATGGTGATGAATGATGATTAGAAGAATCTACCGTTGAACATCATTTTTTATTATTTAATTTGTTAAATTAGGGGTTGATTGTGATTCAAAAAGAAGAACGTGATATGGAGGTTATAGGATTAGGGTTGGGGGTGAATGGTGATAATGTTTTTTGATTTAAAGAAATAAAACTGAAACACGTAATTTGTGAAAAAGGTTTGGCCGAATATTAAGAAACAATTAAAAATAATAATTGTGATATCCCTTTATTGCCCCTATTTTATTTACTTTTTCTAAAATAAGTTGCAGATATTTTCAAAAATACCATTTTGCATTGACATGTTGTACATTATGTATTATTAATAGTAAAAAATGTGGTTCTGTAGGTTCTGTACAAAAAAATGGTTCTGCAAAGAAAATCCCACTATATATATATATATATATATACATATATATATATATATACATATATATATATATACATATATATATATACATATATATATATACATATATATATATATATATATATTTTTTATATGTATAAAAAGACCATTAAATTTTATCTTAATATAAAAAACATTTTTTATGCTTAAAATATTTTTTTTTGTTAAATATCTACGTTATTATTTATTTTTTAAAATAGGTGGCGAAATTCCAGTTATTCGGGTTAAACCGAAAAACGAACCGAATTTAAATTCGATTTTCAACTTTTGAGTCGCCACTATCGCTGTTGTTTTTGCGGGTGTCACCGAAAAATACGTCGGAGGTATTGTTTATAGTCCTTCATGACTACCGCAAGCGATTGGAAATGGAAATTGGCAAAACCATTATCGGGATGGGAGGAAATTAGATAATCATCATCTATCCACAGGAAAGGTATCTACTACGTTTTATATCACGAACTTCCCTGGTCATGTTGATGCGAAAGACCTTTGGAAGATATGTGAACCTTTTGGTCGTCTTGTTGATGCTTTCATTGTGAACACACGTTCAAAACTCGGGAAGCGGTTTGGATTCATTAGGTATGAGGGGGTGAGGATTATGATGTTTTTGTCAAATCTTTATCTAATTTATGGATAGGAAGTCATCATGTTTTTGTTGATGTTGCCCGTTTTCAACGTTCGAAGATCGCTTTGTCTTTTGTGCAGCCAATTTCCGTCGCCAATTCTATACCTAAGAATTAAGTAAACCACTCTTTCAAACATAAGCCTAATGAAAATCCCTCATTTGCTTCTGTTGTGAATGGTGGTGTTGCGTTAAATGGTAAGTCTTCAATGCTAATAAAGGTATTGGAATCACTCTTCAAGAGCATGATCTAATCCAGGTAAAAAACACAATTAAAGTACTTTTTGTTAAACTTAAAGAGGTGGATACGATTAGGAGCATATACCGTGTATGTCGTAACGAAGGATTTGATAATCTCAAGATTCATCACGTTGGTGGATTATGAGTATAATTCCAATTCCCAATGCTAATGCATGCACTAATTTCAAATTTAATGGTAACATGAAGAGAATTTTTACATCAATTAAATCTGTCTTTAAGAACTTTGTTGTAAACGAAAGGATGATTTGGATTGAAATCAATGGGCTTTCACTTTGTGCATGGGATCGGTTGCGTATAAAAAGGTTGCAAGTACCGTGGGTAAATTTATGTTTTCTTTGAAGATGATCCTTCAACTTCTATGAGCACAGGAAGAGTTTGCATCTCTACATACAAATAAAAGTTTATTTATGAAAAGATACATATGACAATTAGCAGGAACACTTTCAAGATACAAATACAAGAATTAGAAACTTGGAGTATTAATATAGAAGACGATCAATCATATGTCGCTTCCGACGAAAAATCTAAAGAGGAAGAACGATCGATGGAATCTGATGATAGGGTACCCAATGATATTGATGTTGACATCCCTACTAAGTTTGACTTAAATCAACAAGGAACCTCTTTCGACGACACAAGTAATCATCCAAACAACCGTGGGAACCAAGATGCTAAAGCAAATGAAGAGGAGGAAAATGATAAGCACGAAACTAATGCCAACAAAGAATCAGACACCAACTGCCCTCCAGGCTTTGAACACATGAAACAATCAGTCCTGTGTCACTCTCATTCATCGTTCACTACAAATACCAGTAAGTTCTCCGCGTCGTTTAGTAAATACAGAAAAAATGATATATGAGGCATTTCACTAATTCATGAGATGTCTACTTTAGTAAAGGTTGGTGGATCCTTGGGGTATGATGTCAAAGGGTGCAATAAAAATATTTCTCGATTGATCAACATAATTGTAGTTGCTATTATGGATTAATAAATGTGTTATCTTTAAACGAGGCACTAAGAAACAAAAGAAGCGTGAATAGGTTAAGAAGCTTTGTTTTAAGAATAACATTCATTTTGTTAGCATTCAAGAGACCAAGATGACACGTCTATAATTGTTCCGTATCAAATCTATGTGGGGCGATTATAACTTTGACTATGCATGTAATTTATCTAGAGGGAGGCCAAGAGGTCTTATCTCTATATGGGATCATAACTCGTTCTTTAAACAGGATATATGGTGTCACGATTTATACATCATTGTTCAAGGTAAACGGACATATTCTGACGATACATATTACATGATTAACGTGTATGGGCCTTAAAATTCTAAAGCAAAAGCGCTCTTATGGTCTTCGTTGCATACTTTCATGCATGATCATAATGGTAAATTCATAATGTTTGTAGATTTAAATGTAGTTCGTGACGAATCCGAGAGGTACGGTTCAGTTTTTTTAGGGATGAAGTAGACTTATTTAACACATGTATTAATAATTCTAACTTGGTTGACTTTTCTTTGGGTGGGCGGCTATTTACGTGGATGAACAAGGTCGGAACAAAAATGAGCAAGCTTGATTGTTTCATAATTTCAGAGTCTGACTCATATTCCATTCTGGATGCTCGTGTTACTGTTCTGGACCATTTGTGCCAGACCATAACCCAATTATGTTCCACATTTTCAAAGTGGATTACATACTGATTCTTTTTAAAAAAATTCACTCTTGGTTACATCGAAACAATTTGGACGAGGTAATCAAATTTAGTTACTCTAATGATCCAGATTCTTCCTTTCATTCTAAACTCAAGTCTCTGAATCAATGTGTTAAAGAATGGCACCTTAACATGAAACATAATAAGCATTTCAGGAAACATGAAATCTCTACTTTGTTAAAAGAGATTGAAATCATTATAGGCGCAGGTAGGGCTTCAGAGGAAGATAGAGTCACTTGAATCAGTTTGTTACATGATTGTAATGAACTTGAAAATTTTTCAAAGATGGATATTCTTCAAGAATCTAATGTTAAATGCGATGTCAATGGTGATGAGAACACAAAGTTATTTCATGGATTTCTTAAACAAAAGAGACGTCATCAATCAATACAAGGTATCACTGTTGATGGCACTTGGATTACAGACCCTCATCTGGTAAAACCCGCATTCCTAAATTTCTTTAAAGCAAAATTTCAAGAAATTGAAGCTTATGTGTCCTTTGATACGCTAGTTGGGGCATCGATTCTAAATGACTCAGACATAGGTATTTTGGAATATCATGTTTGTTGTCCTACCATAATCTATTATCACAACACACATATAACTGAAATTTTAGAGAGAAAGAGAGTTTTAGAGAGAGAAACACAAGAGAGAAAATAATAGTGGTATGATTATCCCTTGTAAAATAAATGACAACCAACACCCTCCTAGAGAGCTAGGAGGGTTGTATCTATAGTCCAAACCTTCACTTTGGCGTTGGGCTTGCTTACTTGGGTTGGGCTTGGCTTATAGTGGGCTTAAAGCCCGAAACGTGGATAATATTATATTACAGTCCAAGCCCGTTAAACCCGACTAGCCTATTACAAACTAAGACCGACACTGGCTAAGATGACCGAAAACATTCTTGTTTGACTAGGATATTATTTCTAAGGCTAGCAATCTCCCACAATGTAGAGGTTATCTTCATTTGACTATGAGCTCTACTATCTTTGATCTTGGGTCTTCGTCTTTTCTTGTTTGTAATGGCTTTGTTCCTTCATGCTTTGTGATCTTGATCAGGATCCTTCGTTTGACTTTGAGTTCTTGAGATCTTTAATCTTGCATCATCACCTTGTCTTGAATCATCTTGATTTGACTTTCTTGATCAACTTTTGCTTTTGACCAACATGCTCATACTTGTTTTGAAAGCTTGTAATCTCCTATTCTTCATCAAGCTAACAATCTCCCATATTTAATGTTTCTACGGCTAACTATATCCTCAAAAAACATTTCTTTGTTTGACTTTGAAGATCTTTGATGATGAGGAAGTTCGTGATTATCAGAGTTGTAAAAGAGTATTATGACATGGACTTGAGCTTTCTGACCGAATACATTCTTGTTTAGTAGCAACCATCTTGATGTTGAATGTTTGACTTTTAGAGCTTGAGTATGAGCACGTGGTTATGAATGTGACGCTGGTGGAATGAGGCTGCAACATTGTCGTCTAAACCTTTATTTATAAGGGTTAGCAATAACATATATGGACGAATATTCCTTTCTCATTAGTCGAAATTGGGTTGCGATAACCTCTGGTTTCCCATTTTACAGTATAAACATTGTACATGTGATCAGGTAGATTCAAAGAACCTCATTGATAGGGTTTCCAGCTGTACTAGCTTGTTCTCATTACCGGAACGTCTCAAAGCAGACAACATGATAAGAGTGAATCAGTTAGTTACTATCTTACTGATTAAGTCGTCAATTCATTTACTGGACCAAAATAGCTTGATTCACATAAGATCTTGCAAGTCACCTACCGCAGTGCTGTTTGATGGTGACACTGGAAGGATTTCCATTTGTCACTGTGAAACTAAAGAGTATCACTCTGAATGCTCTATCAAGATCTCAAGGATAATGCGTAGAACTCTTGTTACAACTTGTGAACTTATTGGTGTTCAACAAATGTATTTTGACGTTGTGTCCTAATGAGATTTATATTGTTGATCTATTATGTCTCTAGACTCGATTTGTGCACTTTGGTTTTAGTGATCGGAGGCTGGAGCTGACTGCCACCTTTTCAATATCAACAACCTCAGAGTGAGATGTCAATAGATAACATGTGTATCTCCGTGACAAATGAGACAAGTCTATTTTGAGAGAAACTCAAATGGCTGGGAAGGGTTGTGCATTGCATCACTGGTTACATGATATCTATCTTCAATACCAAAAATCATCTTTATGATTCTGATAGATTATGTATTGACCCGGTGTTTGCCTAAGTTGTGTAGAGGGCTTTGTTTTTTTCACCCTTTATCCATACATTTCTTTGTCATTCTTCAACCCCTTCAATGTTTACCAATACGTCATTACTACCACCATGTTGTGATTGTTCCAGAGATAACTCATGTCTTAGTCAACATTTTCCCTTATTCTCATTCATCTCCAATCATACCTAAGGACTTCTAATCTAACTATGGAATATCCATGGGTAGATCCCTCCGGTTCTAGTTGGATCATAGGACTTATACCTAACCTTAACCACTGTATTACTTCATCGACGTCGTGAGTTAATTGGTTGTTAGGTATATAGATCGAAACCATAAAACCTTGAAAAGTAATCAAAGTGTTTGATAAAATCAAAACGTTTTAACACTTCGAGAGTTTCATTTATTTTGAAATACTCCGCCTACACATGTGCATCAAGATTCAAAATTGTTTCGCACATGTGGGTAGAAGTTGTGCACTTAGAGTTTTAAAGATCATATTCTTCTAGATCACATTTTAATCATATTTTCTCCCCTTATTTAAAATATTAAACCTCTTAGTATTTTAAATACCAATTGATTAAAATTTGAGACATGAAAAGTTTCATGGGGAGAAAAATATTTTCTTAGCATGAATTAGTGAACAATTTCTTGATTGCTCCCCTTCAACAATATATGCGGGATACCAAAGATTTTTTTAAAACTCGACATTACAAGGAAAAATGATATGACACCACAAATATGTTGAAGACGGAGTGAGATGCCTTAGTGAATAGTGTATATTATGACTTGACATTTGATATACTACATTTTAATTTCACTGAATGTTTTTGGATACATAAAATTGACATTTATGAGATGTACCCATAATACATTAAAAGGCTTTAGGTTTTAAAAGCTCCCCCTATAAAACTGATTCACTTTTTAGAATGACATTTTTGAGATAAATTGATACCATAATTTTTAAACTTATTTGAGGAAGGGAGTGTTGAACACACAATTTTAACAAATACCACTTATTATGGAAAGATACCACAAATTATATTTTACACAATTTGACATTGAAAGTACTTTTTGAAAAATTGTGTTCAACGGTTTTAAAAACCTGATAGAAGACTTCTCTTCTATATTTAGAGTAAGCGCACTTATGCGTACACTTCCCTAACATTTGAGTTCGGGTTACAGTCTGAAGTAATTGTAAGCCATTGTCATGATCTCAAAACTTTGGAATGTTTTGTATAGGCGCCCAAGACCTGAGGAATTTGACTTTCTCGTTGACAGGATAAGTTATCTTTAAGAGATAAACTTTCCTTACATTTAAGTCCTAGTTATGCACTGAAATGTACTTAAGTCATTGAAAAAAAATTAGAAATGACATGTTTTGAAACGTTTGAACTCTTTCTCGAACTTCATTTACACACTCGTGTCAATGTTAATCGACATTTCTAGGTATGTAAATGTTATCGGTTCCAAGAGACATGTCGAGAAGATTCTTTTTGGTATTTTAAAATTTTTTCTGATTTTATATATTTTTTTCTTGATTTTATATTTTTTATATTCTTTTTCTTGGTTTTATATATTTGTATTTGATTTTTCAATAATTATATACAAGTTCAATGTTTGATCTATCAAGCAGATTCGTTTGCCAGAACCTCTGGTTCTTCTAGAATCAAACATCTCATACCGAGTCGTCTGACGAGATACTTAAACCTATCTTTTGACAAAGCTTTATTAAACAAGTCAGCTAACTGGTATTTGTCACACCCCCAAACGGGGCCTTGATGAAATACGTGTCCGAGGGTGTGACGTCATAAT
>BQNB010142915.1:3213-17064 GCA_026074375.1 Tanacetum coccineum | reverse complement strand
GAAGAGCCTCAAGACTCAGATGATCGAGCTTCAGAGACAGTAGGGACCTGCTAAGGATCCTGCAGAGCCAGAGCTACCAGTAGCAGTTCTTAGACTGTGTTATGATTGTAGCTACTGTACAGTCTGTTAAGTATTATGGGTTTATCCCAGCTAGCAGACTGTATAGATCTTTTGTTTTGTCTAGCTACTCTGTATAGATCTTTTGTTTTGTCTAGCTACTCTGTATAGATCTTTTGTTTTGTCTAGCTACTCTGTTTAGATCTTTTGTTCAGATATCGGCTACTTTGTACAGCCTACTAAGTATTACGAGTATATCTCGGCTAGTATGGCTTTAGGTTATTTTGTTTTGTAACCTAAGTTTTGTGATCGTTTGTATTTAAACCAATCATGTATTATTTTCCCAAGTTATATATGAAAAGGTTGGATTATGTTTTATATGAAATCGAATTTATTGTGAATGAATGTCGATTTGTTAATTTCAATACTGTTATGTATTTCACCATGTGTTGTGATCTTGTTTTATTCATTATGTATACATCGGGTTATGGTTAAGATTTTTGAAATCTAACGGGTATTATGTTTCCTTGTGATTAGAAAAATGGCACCAAAGAGAACCACGAGGAAAAGGCCAGACACCGCAACTCCCCCACCAAACACAGACCCTACTACCACCACTTCGGTCACCAGTGCCCAACTGCAGGCCATGATCGACGAGGGTGTCACTGCTGTTTTGGCAGCACGTGCTACGACCAGGAATGGCGACGATAGCCATACCTCGGGAACTGGTGCCAGAAGGAATGAACGCACCGTTCGGGAGTGCACTTATCAGGACTTCATGAAATGTCAACCCTTATTCTTCAGGGGTACAGAAGGAGCGGTCGACTTGACCCAGTGGTTTGAGATCGAGAGATGTAAACCGTGGTTTCGCATAAGTCTTAACTGCATTGTGAGAATCAAGTAAAGATTGCCACTTGTACTCTAATGGAACTGCTCTAACATGTATGAACTTTACAGCTAGACAGTGATAATAGGTGCGCATATGCAATGACGTGTCTGATACGTGAAGAGAGAAAATGACAACTAAATATTGCCGAGGATGAATCAGAAAGTTGAAGTGGAGTTATGTTGGAACCTAAAAAGTGAAAAGATGCACCGATTTGTTAGCTTACAACCCAACGATATCCAGGACTAGCATTGCTGGTGTGACACTACGTTCCCTGAAGAACTGACAAAAATTGAAAGATATGTTGGGGGATGCCGACCCGATTACTTAAGTGTTTGTGGCATCGAAGCCAAAGACCATGCAGTAGGCTATTTGAGATGCGACTGACATTGATGGATAGGAAAATAACACCTTTGGACAATTTGCGAGAGACAGCAAAAACAAGAGGAAGGTTGAAGACACTCCTCGAAATAACCAAAACCAACAACCAAACAAAAGGCAGAACACAGGCAGGGCTTATGCTGCCGGGAACGGTGACAGGAAACCGTATGAAGGGGCTAAACCTCGATGTCCCAAGTGTAACTTCAACCATTACGGTCCTTGTACACCAAAATGCACTAACTGCAAGAAGTCTATGCCACACCTGGCCCAAGACTGGTAGGAGAGACGACCTGCAACAATTAACAATCAACAACAACCGCAATAACAATAACAACAACAACCGCAACAAAAATAACAACAACAACCGTAACAACAACAACCCAAGAGCCCAAGGGGCAAATACCAATGCCATCATTTGCTTTGAGTGCAGGGCTCCAGGCCACTTCAGGAAGGACTTGCCCCCAGTGGAAGATACAAAATCAGGAAATGTAAAGCGCTGTAGCCAGGTGCTTTTCAGTGGCGTTGCAGGGCAAAACTCCAGACAACAATGTTGTGACGGTACCTACTCCTAACAACCGGTTGTTGCTGTTCCATTTATTTGATACTGGTTACAGATAGAAGTTTCGTGTCTACTCAAATTTATGGTGCTTTGATTATTATAGCCCCCACTACATTAGTTCATTGTTATAACGATGAAATTAGCTGATGAGGTAGGAAAAAATTAGGTAAATACGGTATTACTGGAATGCATACGATAAATTTTCTGAACCATCATGTTTCACGTCGACCTAATGCTGTAGAAATGGGTACTTATGACGTCATAATTGGCATGGACTGGTTGACAAAATCCAAGCCGTTAATGACGTGCTAAGAAAAATCTGTCGTAATCCCATTTGGAAGCGAAACTTTAATGTTTTCAAGGAGACTGAAGAAAGAAATAAACGCGGGACACATTAACAACATCTCGTGCACCAAGGCCCAGAAGTATGTGCTACAAGGATGTCACGTCTTTTTGGCACATATTACCATCAAGGAGACTGGAGACAAACCAAAGAAGAAGCAACTGCAAGATGTACCGATCGTCAAAATTTTTCCTGAAGTATTTCCCGAGGACTTGCCAGGCCTTCTACCTACCAGACAAGTGGAATTTCATATCGATCTAGTACCCGGTGCTGCACTTGTAGCACGGGCACCTTATCGATTGGCCCCATCAGAAATGAAAGAATTGGCGGATCAACTACAAGAGCTTTCCGACAAAGGCTTTATAAGACCTAGTTCGTCACCATGGGGAGCTCCAGTTCTATTCGTCAAAAAGAAAGATAGATCGTTACGAATGTGCATAGATTATTGAGAACTAAACAAACTAACGGTGAAGAACCGTTATCCGCTACCGAGAATTGATGACTTATTTGATCAACTTCAAGGGTCGAGTGTCTACTCAAAGATCGACCTAAGGTCAGGTTATCACCAATTGAGGGTTCGAGAGGAAGACATCTCAAAGACTGCCTTCAGAACTCGATATGGACATAGAATCCCAGGTTTATGCCTATTTGGTTTGACCAACGCACCTGCTGTGTTTTATGACCTCATGAACCGAGTGTGCAAACCTTACTGGACAAATTCGTAATTGTTTTTATTTGAATGATATTTTAATCTATTCCAAGAACAAAAGCAAGAGCACGAAAGAGCATTGCAATATAATATTGGAGTTGTTTGAAGAAAGAGGAGTGTATGCAAAATTTACCAAGAGTGAATTCTGGATTCCCAAGTACAGTATTCCCGGTCACGTGATTATAATAAATGGCATTCATGATATCCAAAGCCAAGATCGAATCCGTTAAAGATTGGTGCATCCTCCTAAGAACACCCACCGGAGATCGTCAATTTTTTAGGTCTGGCTGGGTATACCAACAATCATTAAAGGGTTTTCAAAGATTCGCCAAACCAATTACCAAGCACATACTCAAAAGAAGTTAAGTTTTTTGAGTGTAGGTGACAAACAAGAGCAGCGTTCCCAGTTATTGAAGCAGAAGTTGTGTAGTGCACCAATTCGTGGCTTTAAAAACCCGAAGAAGTGAAGGATTTTAATGCGTATACTACTGCGATGCTTCAAAGAAGGGTTTGGGCGCTGTATTGATGCCAAAGGGAAAATGTGAAATTTCCTATATGCATCCACGCCAATTAAAAGATTCCATGAGAAAAACTATACTACTCATGATCTGGAAACTTGGAGCGCATTAAGTGTATGTGCTCTGAAGAATGGAGGCACTATCTGTATGGTACCTATGTAACGTGTTTTCACTGATCATAAGAGTTTACAACAATTATTAATCAGAAGGACTGAACATGAGAAAACGTCGAAGGTTAAGAGTTGGCTTATGTGTATTACGATTGCGATATTTAGTATCACACCCAGGGAATGCAAATGTCGTTGCTGAAGCTTTGAGCGGAAAGACGGGACCACCGTTAAGAGTTCGTGCTTTAATACATGACAAAATTAGGCCTTGGATCTATTCTAAAGCAAATCTTTGAATGCTCAGACTAAAAGCCACTAAAACCAGAGAAACATCAATAATGATTATGTTGGAAGTTATGCTGATTTGAAATGCTAAATATCCCTTAGCAAATAGAAACGAAAAGTTGGACTCGTACGGATGGAACCCTATGCCTCAATGGCAGGAGTTTTGGTTACCTTGTTATGGTCTGATTTCCATACTGTGATCATGCACATCCCACAAAATCGAAGTATTCAATCCATCCATTAACCGATAAATGACCAAGACGTAAAGAAGCTATTTTAGGTGGCCCCAAGTAAAGAAAGTTGATATCGCCACCGTATGTAGCAAGTTTCTTGACCTGTCTAAGGTCAAGGCTGAACAATCATAGACAATCGGGTTTGTTGTACAACGCCAAAAATACCTCAAGGAAGTGGACAATATCACGAGTGGATTTTTGTCACAAAACTTCCTATCATCACAAGTATTACACCATTTGGGTAATCGTTGACCGTCTGTACAAAGTCATGCAATCTTTATACCCATGAAAGAAACTGACCCACTGAAAACTAGCAAGGATGTATCCTAAAAAGAAGTAACATGGCAGGATTCCGGGTCCTCGATTATTTGTGATCGAGACGCCTAGGTTGCCATCAAATTTCTTCTGAGGTCACTTAAGACAAGCTTTTGGGGTACAGAGTTTATATATGAGTACGGCAAGATCATTCCGCAAACTGACGGACAAAAGCAAGAGCGAACCATTCAAACTCGTCGAAGATATGGCTTATAGCATGTATCGATCGACCTTTGGAAATGGTTGGGTTAAACATTTCATTGGTCGAGTTTTCATACAATAACATCTTATCATGCTAGCAATTAAGGCCTAGCACTCCTTTGAAGCACTTTATGGTAGAAAATGTCGCTCGCCTGTTTGTTGGGCTGAGGTTGGAGAAGTTCAACTCACCGGTCCAGAGATAGTACAAGAGACGACTGAGAAAATCATTCAAGTTAAGCAAAGGATGCAAGCCGCTCATGATAGGCAAAAGAGCTACGCTGATTTGAAGCGTAAGCCAATGGAGTTTGAGGTTGGAGATAAAGTGATGCTTAAGGTTTCGCCTTGGAAAAGGGTTGTACGTTTTGGTAAACGAGAGAAATTAAATCCCAGGTTTGTTGGACCTTTCAAGTAATAAAAAAGGTTTGGAGACATGCATACCAGCTCTAATCCTTGCTGAGGATCTAGGCAGAGTTCAATAATACATTTCACTGATCCAACTTAAAGAAGTGTCATGCCGACGAACCCTTAGAGCCGGTCCCATTGATGGACCATATCATTTTGATGACAAGCTCATTTGCGTCCGAGGAACCGATAGAGATCACAGATCGTGAAGTAAAACCGTTGAAGCGAAGGCCGTTTCCCATTATCAAGGTTCGATGGAACTCCAAGAGAGTCCAGATTATACATTGGAGACGCGAAGATGCATTCAGAAAGAAATTACCCACATTTGTTCTCAAAGACCGTGTCGTCGTCAAGTGGCTTCGTCTTAGCCTTGAGGACAAGGCTCATTTAACGGGGAGACTATCAACAACCTCATGTTTGAGGTCATATGTAAAGACATTATAAATACACAATTTATTTCTATGGTTTACGGGCGTTTGCTCTTAAAATACGTAAACGTTAAGTTAAGATCGCGTAAACTAAAAATGATCATTCAAAGTAAACGAGAGCATTAAAAAAATTAAAATGAGTACATCAAAGCAAGTGTTATATGATTAATATGAGGATAATTAAACACTTTTGTTCACTATTTTTAATGTCTACGTAAAATCTTTACGTTTCGCGATAAAATGCGTTTAGGCACTCCTCACAGGAATTTCTAAACCTAACTACCCTACAACGAATACCACGATTATACCCATAACTCAAAATAATTAAATATAACTTCACTTATATATTATTATGCCGAAAATATAGAGGATAGAACCAAGCTATATCATCACTTTGCATAATATCTAAAATATTAAAGGAAAGTACTCTTACACCTTTATCAACTTGGCATGTTAACCTTAAGCTAGGGTTAGAAAGTAACACATGTTTAAGTTTAGGGAGATTATTTAACTATAAATAATCATTGCATGCATGAGTAAAGTTTAACATACCTCTAACACTTAACAAAATACTTTCTTTTCTTCCTTTCTTTTGTCCCACAACCACGCACAAACCCCTTGTAACACCATCCGATACTTTGATTTTCTAAGATTAAACAACCGCTTTACACATCAATCATAATAGATCCAAGGTGAGTTGCAAGCATTGGTTCATCATTTGCAAGTAATATAGAAAAAAAGTAACAGATTAGGGTTTTGAACTAATCTAGGGTTATTACCCTTGAAAGCTTGGATTATCATCTAAACACGGTTTAAGTACAAATCATATTACATCCTATACAGTCATCACTAAGGTTTTCCAAATAACTTAATACTTTTATTTCTTATGATTTATGTGTTACATGTTAAAATATAAGCCAGTATCACCACTAATGACTTTTAATGTGGTAAATGGGTTTTTATTTGAGTTTATCAATTTTATACCCTTATTCTCAGATGACCTACCAGTTATAAATATCATGGTAAAATAATCTATAAAAGTGGGGTTTAAAAACTTATGGTTTAAATAATAAACATTTGAATCATTTTCTATGATTATGACTGTTATACCCTTGAAGTAATACCCCAGATTAGCTTCCGCTACTATATGTAAAAATGGGGGTGTTACATGTATCGTCTTGTAAATATTAATAGAATGGCTCCCAAGAGGACATCAACATCTGCAGCACCAGCCATGACTCAGGCCGCCATCAGGAAACTAGTTGTTGATAGTGTTGCCGCAGCTCTGGAAGTGCAAGCTGCTACCATGGCAAATGCTGACAATGCCAATAGGAACACTGGACCAAGAGAAATTCCTGTAGCAAGAAAATGTAGCTACAAAGAGTTTATGAGCTGCCAACCTTTCAATTTCAAAGGTACAGAAGGCGTTGTTGGCCTCATCCGCTGGTTTGAATGAACTTAATCAGTATTTTCCTGTAGCAACTGTACCGATGACAGCAAAGTGAAATTTTCTACTGGTACTCTAACTGAAGAAGCTTTGTCTTGGTGGAATTCATTCGCCCAACCTATTAGAATAGAGGAAGCCTATAAGATCACCTGGTCTAAATTTAAAAAGATTTTAATAAGGAAGTATTGTCCCTAAACTGAGGTCAAGAAAATAGAAGATAAATTTTACAATCTAACTGTAAAAGGAAATTATCTCAAGACTTACGTTAGAAGATTCTAGGAATTGGTAATTTTATGCCCAACTATGGTGCCAAATTCTGAGAAACTCATGGAAGTCTTCATTGGGGGATTACCCAGAAGTATTGAAGGGAATGTTACTGCTTCAAAGCCTTAAACTTTGAAGGAAGCCATTACCATAACCCAGAGGTTAATGGATCAGGTAACAAAGCACAATTCTATGCAAGGAACCAATAATCACAAACAAAAGTTTGATGATAGAAGAACCTTCAACAACAACAACTACCAAAATAACCATAATAACAACCGCAACAATGATCACCACCAATAGTAGAATAGAAGACAAGAAACCTTCAGGGCTTATGCTGTCACCCCAAGTATATCGGAAGCCTTCCCCTGTGTAAAAAGTACACCCTGCATCATATAATACCTTGCACTGTTAAGTGTCAGACTTGCAACAAGGTAGGTCATCTGGCCAGGAACTGCAGAAACAAAGGGCCAGCCACTGGAAGCAACCTACAACCAATATCCATAACTTGTCATGCCTATGGATAAAAAGGGAATTACAAAAACCAGTTCCCAAAATCAAACAACAATGCCCATAGAAGAGCATACTTGTTGAGGGACAAGAATGCTCACCAAGACCCGAACGTAGTCACGGGTACATTCCTTCTAAACCAACGTCTAGCTAGAGTATTATTTGATTTAGGAGCCAATAAAAGTTTTGTATCCATATCTCTTGCTTTTATGCTTAATATCCTACCAATTACACTAGATGCCACTTATGACATTGAAATGGTCAATGGAAACCTAGTAGGCACTAATACCGTTATCCAGGGTTACACCCTGATCTTGTTAAACCAACCTTTCAAAATTGATCTCATTCCAATTAAACTCGGTAGTTTCGACATCGTCATTGGTATGGATTGGTTATCCAAGTATCATGCTAGAATTATTTGTGACGAAAAAGTCATCCACATTCCAATAGACAGTGAAACTTTGATCATACGAGGTGATCAAAGTAAAACCCGACTAAGCCTCATATCCTGTATTAAAACCGAAAGATATATATCCAGGGGATATCAAGTTTTCATAGCCCAAGTAATGGAAAAGAAGTCAGACAAAAAACGACTGGAAGATATACCGGTAGTAAGAGAATTTCTGGAAGTTTTTCCTGAAGATCTAACCGGCCTTCCTCCAGTTAGCCAAGTAGATTTCCAAATTGATTTAATGCCTGGAGCGGCACCAGTAGCCTGAGCACCTTACAGATTAGCTCCTTAAAAAATGCAAGAACTATTAAACCAACTATAAGAATTAGCAGACCGAGGTTTTATCCGACCAAGTATTTCACCTTGGGGAGCTCATGTCTTATTTGTTAAAAAGAAATACAAATCTTTCAGAATGTGTATCGATTACCGAGAGCTGAATAAACTCACCGTAAAGAATCGTTACCCATTACCCAGGATCGATGACTTATTCGACCAACTTCAAGGTACGAGTGTTTACTCAAAGATTGACTTAAGATCAGGCTATCACCAACTAAGAGTTAGAGATGAAGATATTCCCAAGACTGCTTTTAGAACGCGGTACACACACTACAAATTCCAAGTGATGCCATTTGGTTTAACTAATTCACCTGCTGTGATCATGGACCTCATGAACCGTGTGTACAAACCATACTTGGATAAATTTGTGATAGTGTTCATCGGTGATATTCTCATCTACTCCCGTAACAAAGAAAAACACGCAAATCACCTAAGAATAATCTTGGAATTACTCAAAAAGGAGAAATTGTATGCTAAGTTTTCCAAATGTGATTTCTGGACCAGTATTGTGTAATTTCTCGGGCACATAATTGATAGTCAAAGAATTCACGTTGACCCCACCAAGATTGAAGTAGTTAAGAATTAGGCATCTCCTACTATAATATAGAAGTACTCCAATTCTTAGGACTAGCTGGTTACTATCAGAGATTCATCAAAGGTTTCTCAAAGATTGCAAAGCCTTTGAATGAATTAACCCAGAAAAACAAGAAGTACATCAGGGGAGAAGACCAAGAGTCAGCCTTCCAACTGTTAAAACAGAAACTTTATGAAGCTCCAATCTTAGCATTACCCAAAGGAAATGACAATTTTGTCATTTACTGTGATGCATCACTCCAAGGTCTAGGAGCAGTGTTAATGCAAAAAAGAAAAAGTTATTGCATATGCATCCCGACAACTCAAGCCTTAGGAAGAGAACTATACCACACATGACCTTGAATTAGGAGCAGTAGTGTTCGCCCTTAAAATTTAGAGACACTGTCTGTATGGTACAAAGTGTACTGTGTTCACAGATCATAAAAGTCTCTAGCATATCCTTGATCAGAAAGAGTTGAACATGAGACAATGTTGTTGGTTAGAATTACTCGCAGATTACGATTGTGAGATTCGTTACCATCCTGGAAAGGCAAATGTTGTAGCAGATGCCTTAAGTCAAAAGGAACGAATCAAACTACTCCGAGTTAGATCATTAGTCATGACCCTTTATGCAAAATTACCATCATAAATCCTTGAAGCCCAAACCGAGGCGATCAAGGAAGAGAACATCAAAGCTGAGAACCTATGAGGAATGGATAAAGCATTTGAAGTACGTCCTGATGGAACTCGTTGTATCAAGAATCAAATTTAGTTACCACTCTTTGGTAATTTAAGGGACTTGATCATGCATGAATCTCATAAATCAAAGTATTCCATCCACCCAAGTTCTGACAAGATGTATCAGGATCTAAAGAAAATCTATTGTGGCCTAACATGAAGGCAATCATCGCTGAATATGTCGACAAGTGTTTAACATGCTCTAGAGTTAAAGCAGAATGTCAAAAGCCATCCGGCTTACTGATACAACCAAAAATTTCTATATGGAAATGGGAAAGAATAACGATGGACTTCATTACAAAACTACCCAAAACATCAAACAAACATGACACAATTTGGGTCATTGTAGACCGCCTTAACAAATCAGCACATTTCATCCCTACCAGAGAGACAGATAGTATGGAAACCCTTACAAGGTTGTATATAAAGGAAATAGTTTCACGGCATGAAGTGCCGATATCCATTATCTCAGATCGTGATGGTCATTTCACATCCAGATTCTATCAGTCAATGCAGAATGCTTTGTGTACTCAATTAGACATGAGTATGGCATATCTTCCCGAAACTGATGGACAAAGTGAAAGAAACATCCAAACACTCGAAGACATGCTTGGAGCCTGTGTCATAGATTTTGGAAAAGGATGGGAAAGATACTTACCACTGGTAGAATTTTCTTATAATAATAGTTACCATGCTAGTATTAAGGCAGCACCATTCGAGGCACTTTATGGTCGAAAGTGCCGATCACCTGTTTGTTGGGCCAAAGTTTGAGATGTTCAACTCACGGGACCAGAGATAATCCATGAAACCACCAAAAAGATAGTACAAATCTGACAACTCGTGCAAGCTGCAAGAGATCGGCAAAGAAGTTATGCCAATGTAAGGCGAAAGCCTTTGGAATTCCAAGTTAGAGATCGTGTTATGTTAAAAGTGTCACCCCAAAAAGGTGTCATTCGATTTGGAAAACGAGGAAAGCTTAATCCCTAGTACATTGGACCATTTAAGATCCTTGATAAGGTCGGCCCAGTGGCATATAAACTTGAGCTTCCTAAAGAACTCAGTAATGTCCACAGTACCTTCCACGTTTCTAATTTAAAGAAATGCCTATCTAACGAATCCCTCGTCATTCCCATGAAAGAGCTTCGTCTTGATGATAAACTTAATTTTGTAGAAGAACCAATAGAGATTATGGATCGAGAAGTCAAGCAACTGAAACAAAGTCGTATTCCTATAATCAAAGTAAGATGGAACTCTAAAAGAGGGCCAGAATTTACGTGGTAACGCGAAGATCAAATTCGTGCCAAGTATCCCTATCTATTTCCAAACATCAGTTCAACATCCAACTAAATCTCAGGACGAGATTTCTTTTTAAGGTTGGGAGACTATAACAACCCACAATTTTTCTCTATGTAATTATCCAACTATTAAATTAGATGCAATTTTCCTCAGTGTAATTTCCATCTGTTAAATAAGATGCAACCATTTTCATGAAAAGATTTTTTGCTTTATTCCATCCATAATGTAACGTAACTTACATTACCAAAGTAAACGAGCTCACGCAACCTACCAATGCCAATTTCATCAACGTTTATAGCAAGTAAACGTTATAATATGTCAAGCAATATGTTTTAATCACCATTTTACCATATGTTATCTATTTAGCATATTTTCCATAATGTTATGTCCAAGCAGACTTTAAAGGTTAACGTTTATATCAAAACCCTATCTATATGTAATGTTTACATAAAAAATAAATGTACAAGATAATAAGTCAGGTGTACAAGTTATCAATACATAATATTTGAACAATGTTTCCCTCTAAAACCTTAGTACAACTTTCTAAAGCTCAAAGTACAAACCAATTAAGCAGCAAATTCAAACTAGCTCATTTTCCCTTCAAATTTCTTCTAGTTTTCGTATATCCTCTTTAGCACCAAGTACAAGCATTCCAATGCACAACATCTAATCTTAAAATCTAACCCCAATAAGTCTCAAACCCTAATCCTAAAACCCTAAACTAAAACCTAAAACCTTAATCTTAAACTCGTAACTAAGCAACCACCCACCCACCACCATGACACACCTCTTTGTCACCACCCTACCTCCTTGCTACACCCTTGAGCACCCTACCACCCTAGTCTAAAATCTTGATCATCAAGCAATGCACCCCTCGTCATCACCTTGTAAAACCGAGCCACACCACACCTTCCACACCTTGCATAGCTATTTCATAGCCTTCCTTAGTCACCCTTAGTACCTTGGCTACCACTTCAAGTAGCTTGGCCACTACTTCACTCCTCTTAAACTTGGTCTCCACTCCTTTACACCCTATATATACCCGAGACCCTCTACGCCTTCATAACTTATCAACAAGACTCAAAACTCTCTCAATCATGTAGTAGACGAGCCTAAGGAAGCTAAGTAAGATGGCACAAGTGAAGTCTAAGCCAAGGTTTAAGAAGGAAGAAGTCTTGATTCGTCCCCAAGAGTTTTGGAACCATATTTACTTGTTTTGACCCATTTGTGTACTTGTAAGCCTTTCTATCTTGTTCTATAAGTTCTTGTCATATCCTAAATCCTTTATAAGCTTTGTTATAATCATTTGGTTAAGCAAAACAATGTTGAAAACTCTTAAACCCAAACCAAACCCTATGCGATCCATTTTTGAAACCATAATCATTCAAACTAATTTATCAAGCTAGTATAAGTTTCATTTAATCCTAATGAACTCTTGTGTATCTTTCATGATTACTTGAAATGGGTTCTTAAGATGTAAGCACTCACGCTTGGTTTTCCTAAACTAAACGTTAAACTAAACGCACCTAAAACCCTAATTTTCGAAACCCTATAAGCTATAACTCTTAAACAGATCTTTTAAGCTATTTCTGTAAGCTTCTTAATCATTTTTAAGCATTAAATCAAATGCTAAAAGCCTAAACCCAACGGGTTGATTTTTCTAAACCAAACGTGCCCATTTTTTATTTTTAAGCTCATAAGCTCTTTTCATAAGCTTCAAGCTCGTAAAACTTATTTATTTTAACTTATTTTGATAAGCTATAAGCTGCAAAATTGATTTTGAGATTAAAATCACACTATTATGGATTTTGGACTAAAAACGCAAAACATTTCATGCATAAGTGTATATATACAAGCTCGTAAAACTTACTTATTTTAGCTTATAGTAATATGCTATAAGCTGAAAATCCATTTCTAAATTAAAAATATCAATATTATGGTTTTTGGACTTAATTAGCAAATGGTTTCATGCAAAGGGGTATATATTGTAAATTTCTAAAACTTATAAACTAGAGGGGCTAAAAATGTAATTTTCCTAAAGTTAAACTTCAGGGGTTTGTTTTGCCATACTTGAAAGTTAGGGGTTAAATGATTTAAAATCATATATAAAGGGATTAAATTATAAAATATATATACCAAGGGTATATATTGTCATTTTCATATTCTCAAGAGTATAAAATGTAATATTTTTATATTAATTAAAAAAATATATCTAAATAATATAAGACTCGATTTTATTAAAACCCGACACACTTGTCGTTATCATTCATCGATCGAAACATTATAAAACTAATTATGTTATAAATATAACATAATTTATCATCCACTAGCTTTTTGAAGAAACTTAAAATGATAAAATCTTATCATTTAAACTATAACGTATCACGTTACTAGGGAATTATATGTGAGGGGCTTTCATTTGGGTAGACATTTTGACGAGTTGCTGGATTTACGATTTAAAGTGTCTTAGCTCCTCAAACATTTACTACATGACCTCTAGATTATGATAGCCCGAACAATGATACGATGTTTTCACAAGTTAATAAACCAAATGAATATTTACGTTAAACTTTATGAAATAAAGTTTGGAATATCAACAATCAAACTAAGACTTGACATATTACCCCAGGTTGCGCGACGAGGCTGTTTATCTCCATTTGAATTAAATTTCAAATCAATCAACTACCTTATGAAGGTGAGTTCATGGTCCTACCTTTATATGTTTTTCCAAATCTCGTGGGGGGTACATGCTATAAATCATGAATACAAGTATTTTTCCAACTGTATGTTATCCTGATATATTAGTGCCTAA
>BQNB010142914.1:0-15843 GCA_026074375.1 Tanacetum coccineum | reverse complement strand
GAGCTTATAGAAAAGGCTTTTAAACACAAGAGAGCTTGAATGCATAAAACTTGAAAAGCAGACAAAATTTAAAAACTTGAAAATTTAAATTGCATTAACTTAAAAATAGAGTACAAAGCTGGAAATTTAAATTAAAAGACTTGAAAACATAAATGAAAGCATTAAAAAGTAAATTTAAAACTAGACTACACTACTTAGTTTTTACAAACTGTGAACTAAGCCTTTTATAGACGAATGTCTTCTTTGCTTTGTGCTAGTTGTGTTTGTTTGGTGAGAGGGCTGAGCACTTGTGCTAGTTGTGTAAGAGCAGTCTTAAATCAATCTTAGCCATCAATCTTGAGTGTTGCCCAAGCCTATGATCTCAACCATTCAATCTTTGTCTTTATCCTTGACGGATTGGGTTTAAGGGGATTGCCAAGGTGGCATTTGACTTATGTGAAGTGGGGTAGAGGGGATGGTGATGGTTTTGTCTTGGGGTTGCAGGGTGGTGCAGGGAAGAAAGACCCTGTTTAGGAAATTTGGCGCCAATTTGGTTCGTTTGTTTTTATCACTGTTTTAGTGATAACATGGGTGAAGGGTTTAGGATTTGACAAGTTAGGCCCCTGAGGTTGTATATTAATGTTGCAACCACAATCCTTTGAGGTGTAAATATTTTTGTGGTTTGGCAATTTAAGTCCTTGAAGTTATATATCTTTATTGCATGAATGGTCCTTGTGACAAACAGTGTTAACAGTATAGGGATTTTGGGCTTAACTAAGTTAAAAGGAAATTGGGCTTTATGGTTTGGGCCGGGTAAAGGGTTTTGGGTTTTTAAAGGTATAAGGCTTATTAAGTCTTCATATAATACCTTAATGGGCTGACCCGACCCATTAGATGGGTGCGGGTTGGCCCATTAAGTATTTCTTCATTTACGGCTCTGCCTTTGACTTTGACTTTGTCGGGGTTGACTTTTTGGTTGACTTTTGACTTTGACTTTTTGACTTTTCACGCTCTCTCCATTCCATGCTCGGTTTTGTCCGTTTTGGCTTCGTTTTGTGTCCTTTTTTTGTTGATATCCGTTTCCTGCACAATATAAATGCAAAACACATAAATACAATGTATTTTTGGTATGTTTTTTGTCATTTAAGTTCGTTTTCCTAGGTAAATGGTATGTGTAATTAAGCACATACCAGTACTCAGACACGACCTAAGGAATATAGATTTTGATTTAGAATCGAAATAATAGGGAGATACTATTAATGCATAAATGTTTGTCAATATACTTTAGTTTATGTTTTCTAAAAATAAAGTACTAGTAATCGTATCATGGTTGTAACGTTTGACTCGATAATGTACATCATATTATTAAGTATATATATCACTACAAAATAATAATCAAGTAAATATATATATAGTTCGGCATCATACCTATTTAATAAACGTTTTCCAAATACCGAATACTAAATCTAAACTCAAACTCCCTTCATGGGGGGTTTGTTTAGTTCGACCAATAAGAGAGAAAAGAGAAGAGAGGGATGGAGATAAATGATCACAAATGATCTCCGTATATAGGGGTGGAATTAGGGCATCTAATTATGGCAACTTATGCCTAATTAAACAAAAGCCCAACCCTTTCTTTTTCTTTCTTTTGGCCGTCCACTACACAAGCCCAAACACCCCTTGGCTTGACTTTTGACTTTGTATAATTATTATGTACATTACATATTAATCAAGGGACTTAAAGTTAATTATTCGTAAATGAACTAATTAACGACCGTTAAATATTCTATCGTTAGAGTATTAATAAATATAATAAATATACATCTATTAATAAATATAATAAATATACATCTATATTATTATACATATTAATATAATGATATCTATGACTTTGTATATACGTGTGTGACTCTTGTAGGCTCACGTATTCCTAGCCGTATAAATATCCATATGACATGAGCACATCCCAAAAGCTCCCACTTGCGAATGCCAGTGTCATAGAATATAACATACTAACATTGACGAATAGTCTAGCAACATCATTAATGCTCTCAGAAATACCTGAGTATGGTTTCAATAAACATCTCAGCCTTCAATGGTTCAAGTAAGATCATCCTTTTGTTTCAGACACATGTTAAAAATGGATATGGATCAATTTCATCCGATAATTTAACGATTATGTTTCTCGTTTTTGTATTGATCAAGATTACCAAACGTAAAAGAATCATCTTAACTACACTTTGGGCACGACCATACAAATATCTGATCAACCCAACGAGAGGCCCAATAGGTATCTAACTCCCAAACATGTGGTGGAACAAATTCTATTTTGACTACAAGTGCTTCTCACATACTTCATAAAATTTCTGAAAATAGCCATTATAACTACCTTAATTCAAGACAACATTTGACTAGAATCATGAAACTGTAATCTATACATGCAAAACCTGGTTGCATCTCAAGTCTAAGGATAAACAAACTTTCATCATGTGTGCAACTCACTCAATGAAGTCGATCCATAAATTGGTCTACACAAGGTAGGGTATTTAATATTCAACCTCATTGAATAACATGTGAAGTTGGCAGAATCATCTTTACATATTCAAAAGAATACAACCAAACACTCACATTTGTATTATTTCAACAATATTCCCACATTGTTAACTGACAATGGACATAGTTTAGAATAAATAAATTTATTCAAGAATTTAAACATGCAAATATAGAACACAGTAGCATAAATGAAAATGATCATACTATGTATGTCAAATCATTATTTAATACAACTGCTTACAGTTTCATTATCTAAATACCAAATAAGATCAATGTATGATGATCCTAGTTGAATACCAATGTTTATTCACAACAATCGCAATTGGTGATAAGGCATAGATTCCATAAACAAATCAACTAGGTTATGATCTTATGGAACTTTGAGAATACTTATTTCAAAAATTCACGAATCAAGAAGTTCTTTGAATAATATGATGATTGTTATTTTGTAAGTGTGCACTCACTTATAAGTATTACCTATATGAGTTATGAGTCTAGTCATATTACATTCCATAAGACGTATGACATATGCAAAATATCCTAATGGAGACAGTCATCTCAACAGTTTTCCAAACTATAAAGCATTCTTACACTTTTAGTGTAGTATTATGCAAGTATGCTTTTAAACCAAGCATGTGTAGTTAGCAATGTTATCATTCATGATGAAAACTCGCCAATACTAGGATTGAGTATCATCTCAATAAAAACAAGCACTAGTGTATACAAACAACACTATGCTAAAATCCCGTAAACTCTGAACACTTTTTTTAATAATGTTTGGATCTCACTTAAACCTAAGGTTTGTTTGACTATAATGATTTCACTATGATTATCGCAATGTATATCCATAGTCTCATCATTTAGGAATGAATTCCTAATCCAAACATTAATCAAAATGTTTCTTCTAATATCTTTCAATTAGATTCCAACGTTGTTAAATCATCTTGCACTCATGCAAATGATACAACTAATCTCATGTACAATATGATGTGTACATAATGAATCCTTTAGTGGGACTTAAGGGTTTCATTCATGTATTCAATCTCACCAAGTGAGAGTTAAGATGATCCATTCGAGTTTCATACAAATGATTATTTTATTGTATTTAGACTTAATTCACTCATATATTTAATGAAACCATGGTACTTCCACTAGCTTTCAGATGTACTCATGTCTATTTCTTTTCATATTTTGTATACTTCGTAAAGATATATTTTGGTTTCATAAAACCTCTTTGATTTATCTCATCGTCCTCGCAAGGTAAATCATTCAATAAAGAGTTCTTGAAATCTAATTTGTTCATTTTCTTTCCAAAAATACATGTATGACTATTTAATAATCTTTTGTACTATATTATATATATTTATCATATTATTTATATATAAATATTATATATCATTATTCAATAATTTATATATTATATTTTTAATGTAAAGTCGTAAATAAAGTAGTTTTATTCATAGTTCAATTCACTTTGATTATGTAGTAAACACTTATGTCCATTATCGCGCGTGTAATAAATAGTATACAATTATTGTCCCTAATGAGTCTCTCCTAAAAGGAAAACTCATTTATACCTAATCGTTAACTGATAGGTAAAGATCAATCAATTTCCAAGATTTTGATCTTTCTCTTTTGCGACAACATTTTTTATTCATAGTCTTGAGTTCATCCATCAGATCCAAAATTATAATGAATCTCCTATGGTTTGGGTTCACCATGATCCTTAAATCATATCCTTTGCTCTCGATTATAAGCTATACCATGAGGAACTCTTTCGGATCTATGACATATGAAGTACATCTTCTAAAGATTCCTAACCTTTTACATGATTTAGCCTCTGTTATGCACACATCTCGCTAGTGCGTTGAGAAGGTTATGTAATCTTATTCGTGAAGTATTTCAGACCTACATTACTTTCACTCGATTTTTTCCAAAGTGAGACTCCACGGCTTCTTGTATAATTAAGAATATTTTCAAATATCAGCTTATCGAGGAAAGAAATTTTGTTATCGTGTGAGTTTGTTGGATGTTGTTTCCTCTAGTTTACTTTGGGTATCATCCAAATTACACTTATCAGCTTTAGGTTTTTATTTATAATTAATATCTAAGTGATTTCAACAAAATTTAGATACTTCAATCAAGAGACAATAAGATAATCTCATTTTATTACTTGAATTATGTCTTAATAAACCTTTAGGTTGGTGTCTTATTGGGTATATCCATGAGATATCAATTATCTAACCCAATTGATTTTTTAGGAGTTTAAATAAGTTAAGGTCATTATGAATTTAACAATATCAATTATATATTTTGATTTACCCTGTTGGGACGATACATATATTTGTGGGCATTCCAATAAGATTGAATTAGTGAAGCTATCCACATTCATTAGATCAACTAATAATTTATGGATTTTCTATTTACCAACTTAAGTTAAACGTAATGGTTTCTATAGTATTACTAGGCCAGAATGACATGCTTTTTATAAGTCTTTGTTCTAGCAATGACTTAATGTATATGTACTAACAAATAGTCATAAACATTCAATTATATTACTATTATTATAAGAATTTAACCAATTAAGATCATGTACTGTCATTAACACTTCGAAGATATAACAAGTTAACTTTTTTACTTTAGTTATAGTCTTTTCACAAGGTAAATGGACTTAATGTAATGTCTTAACAAGAGACATAACATTTATTAAAGTTAATGAATCTTCGGGAGTGCATACACTAGAGTTAGAGGATGGTACAATGATTTATATGCTGGCTAAAAGAAGATATCCTTTATCAAGAGAGTTGATGATTAGGATGCTGGATCATGGAATGGAAGTTGAAGATGAGAGTGAGATAGCCATTTCATTGATACATCTATTCATTTTGTAGACAATAGAAAACGTTGACAATTCTTAAACAACTGGTATGTTTTATCAAAAAATTTCATTGAAAGTAATATGGTTTATTTTGATAAAATTTAACTGTAAACAAGCAGTACCTTCTTCAAAGTACTGCTAGTGTAAAACAAACAGTACCTTGTTGAAAGTACTGCTAGTTAAAAAGTTGTTTTTGAATTATTTTGAAGATTTGAGTATGCAAAAAGGTTTAAGGCACAGATGATTGAAAGAAAATAAAACTGTTTTAAAGGATTGAGTGTTGGTTAACCACCACACAATAAATGGTAATCAATTCACCATGTCTTACAAACATAAGAATTGACTAGTCCAAATCAAACAGTTTTGGTAAAGACCTCTCAAATCTGTTGATGGTTGACAATTTACCAAAAATTGTATGGTGATCAATACACCATGGTATTGCACTAAAGTATTGGCTACTCTAAAGCAAACGGCTTTTGGTAAAGAGAACTCAAATCCGTTGATAGCTTTAATAGTTTGCTCAAAACTATATGGTTTTCAACTCACCAATGTTTTATTACTGAGAGTTGGCTAGTCCTGAGCAAACGGCTACAGGTAAAGACTAATCAAATCCGTTTTGTAATGACTTACCAAAAGTCATATAGTACTCACACATATGATTCATGTTCTGATTGTTGAAAGGATTTTCTGTTCATCATGGATTATTACCTTTTTAGGTACCAAAGAACTGACTAGCCAAGGAGTGATTGGGCTACTTGGTAAAGGCTATCAAATCATTCATGTTTGCTGCGGAAGACATGTTGCTGAGAAGAACAATCCTGTTTGATAAAAGACAAAGGATTTTTGAAGAGAATGCTTTAATTTCACGATACTCAAACAGATTGATGTAAAGATCTGCTTCAATGGATGATAGCTTTAAAAGATTGAGGAAGTATGCGTAAATGACAAGACAGACTGATGCTTAACAAAGAAGACCAATATCAAGAAACTTGAAGTCAAGCAGTAAGAATTCAAAGTTAGGGGAGGTTGTTGGGAAATACAAGTCAAAGGTCAGAGTTATGCTAAATGAAAGATCAAAGTCTCTGCTAAATAGAATGTCAAAGTATGCCACATATTCAAAGATAAACAAAAGGCACAAAGAAAAGATAGACTACAAAAAAGCTAATATAACAGGAAATAAATTCTCACTTGATAGGAATCAAGCGAGTAGAAATAAGTTAAACAATGATCGAAACCTAACTATTCCCCATGCAGCGGCGCCAAAAACTTGATGTGGAGGTTGTGAAGACTTCACAAGAAGCTTTACAATCCCCTAGACACTGTACCTAGTCGTTGTAGTGTAGTATAGGCAAGACTCGAGGGTTGTTATCATTCTCTAGGGGAATAGGTTGGGAAGGCTCGAACACGGTCTAACAGAATTCTAAGGGGTTGAGAGAAGATTCTTTTTATGTTTTTATATTTTTAAGAAAGCAAGTAAATATCATGGTTTTAAGAGGTTGGTTTGTTTTAGCTAATTAAACTAAATATAATCTAAACTACTGGTGATAACTTTATGATAAAAAGATGTATTTACCTAATCATGCACTACTCTTTATATTGCTTCTCCTAGATATGTTGCTTTGTCACGCTTGTGATTATCTGTGTAAGTATTTCTTAAGTCATGAACGAATTACACAAACCCGTCGTCTATTTAATATTCCGTTAAGGAAACGCACAAGTAAGGTAGTATGAGGACTATTATAAGGCCCCTAAGAGTGTATTAAATACATGTGAAATATCTTAAGAGGGATCAACCATATTAGGGGTAAGGTAGTATGAAGACTGTTACCGATGGTATCCTTTCTACACACTCGTGTTTCCCTAGAGCCTAACGCGCACATCCATCAATAAGAAGCAACATCAAAAGGATCTATAACCTAAGTTTCATGCAATCATAAGTAAATATAAAAGAGGGTTTATCCTAACATGTTATAAAGAAAGCAAGAGCATAAATCAATCACACAACACATAGACATATTAAATGATTAATGATAAACAATCTTACTTGATTAAAACATAGATTGAAGGTAGTTACAATAGGGTTTTGAGGCCCTAACAATGACCTAAAAAGCTGCTAGAAAGACTAGGGTTCGTCTCCCAAAAGTTATACAAAGTTACACACTTAAAACCCTAAAATTGGTTTTGTATATATAGTGAAAACGGCGCGACGATGTCGCTTTGAAGTTGTGACGTCATCGCCACGTGGATGATTCTAGATCCTCTTTAAGTCGGCCACGTCCTGACACTATTGCTGGATCTCTGACGTCGTCATGATAAAGATCCTGACGTCGTCGCTTTATAATGGCGACGCCGTCTCCACGCTCTGTATATACAATTCTTCTTGATTTTTGGTGTAGAGTCGTAATCTTGTCTGTTTCTTCTCTAAATGAGCCCAAGTCATGTGTATTTTCTCCAAATGGCATCCAAGTGCTAAAAACCTAAAAAAAATGATTAAGCACATAATCTTGGCATATTTGTATGATTTAGGGGGTTAAATAACCCTGAAATAGTGTATAAAATAACACCTCATCACCCATGGTTTACCCGTTTTATATGTACTTTATAACTTTTGGGGTGAGGAACTTCTACCTAGACAATAGCAGTATTAGGGTCATTTAACCTACTCTTTAAAATTATTTTACAACAAACAACTTCTAGACCTCGTAATTAAAAGCATGGAAAGTATATACTAGCACCTCACATAAGTGTTTGGGATTCTCTATTTCCCTCGGTTGTATAATAAATTATAACATAATAGGGAAACGAAAAATCAACACTCATTACCTGTCATAGCATATAAATTACCGTAGGCTTGGTGAAAGGATCCCCGAACCTCCACCGTTAGGCCAAGCATTATTCATTACTATCTACAGGTTCCTTATAAAGGGATGCGTGGTGTAGGTGTAAGATAACAATAATGAAACGGAAACGGATGGTGGAATACATTTGGGTGGTGACTTTGGGTGAATTTGGAGTGGAAGGGTTAGCTAAATATTTATAAGAATACACGCTGATTTGGTTGCTAAGCCAAGACTCAGACAAAATATACAAACTCTACAAAAAGTCTTACATCAATCTCTTTAATTTTTCTTTTCTTGACTCTAATATAAACATAGCCATAAGCAAATGGCAGCCCGTAACATTTTTTAGTTTATATATATATATATATATTATATATTATAAATATAATATATATATATATAATATATATATATATATATATTCTATAAATATATATAAATTTCGATTCTTTTTCTTTCTTTTATCTCATTTTTTCGTACACTTTTGCCCTGCCATTGCTTAAAATATAATACATCAAAGGGGTTTATAGATACACCCCTACACTTGAACTTTTACATACTCTATTATTTATAATCTAACTAATGACCCGATTTGAGATGGATCAACATAACATGGAGCTTATTGAGCTCTATTAGGGGTAATAAATTACTTCTTCCCCAATTCTTCATAAGATGAATACTACCATGAATCCCAATCGTCCCAAAACTGTATTTACAAGGATAAGGACTTAGCAACCGTGTACTCAAATAATTAACTTGGGTTAAAACAATAATGTACTAAAGGCGAGTACACACAAGGTAGGCTAAGGCGATTTGGGTGTAACGATTGGCTTAAGGGTGACAATGCTCTTCATTAATAGTCCGGCTTAGCCATAAAATTACGAGAACCGTGAAAAAGGATAGGCTCAGAGGGTTGTACTAGGGGTATCCTGCACTAAAAATGAGTGTATGGCAAGGGTGTGGGATAGTTATGTGATCGATGTGATCATCATATCAATTACAGGTTTAAAACATGGGTTAATCCTAGTGCTTCTTATCTAGCAAATCCTAATACTCACTATGCGGTTTTAGGATGCATCACAAAAACAAGTTCTAGAATTTAATATACTACCGGTACACTCATATAATTTAATACCGATACCAATGCTCCAGAAAAGGCGACCTAGACCATACGTACACATCCGTAATGACGGAATAGACACATATGACTGCATTCAAACCTTAACTCGAGAAAGCTAAAGGTATAAACTATCTTGGGTATTTGATTCGATCTAAATAGTATATATATAATAAAATATATAACTAAATATCTCAAATAGTAATAGTATAGAGAGTATCCCGTTTGATATAAAATTTGCTTGAGGACAAACAATATTTTATCTCCCAGATGTCGTATCTCGACGAGAGATGAATTTGAAATTCACAAAAGCGTTTTGTTTGATGCTTGAATATCGAATATTTTTGGTTTGGTTTTAAACTAAAAATTTAATAAAAATAAACTATATTAAAACTAGATAGCAAATAGTAAGCAATTAAACGAAGAACGATATATTATAAAAGATATGCTTGCTAAGTGTATTGATTAGATCCTTAAGTGTGAATTAAACATACAATTAAGTCCTTATTGACGAACCAATATATTTCTAACAAATTATCTTCTCACAACGTTGGCTTATATTGAAAACAACTTTTATTAAGATATCGATTACTAAATTAATGCCTAATTATTCTGCGTCTTTTGCCCGCTTGAATAACCAAACATTAATTTAAGTAATATAAAAAATCACTAATCAATATTTTCCCTTTTTTATTAATCACACTTAATTCACTAAGCAATTTAACACTTAACAAGCATATGAGAAAATCTACTTACTAAGCATACTTATCAACAAATAAGCAAAAATAACCATTTTAAGCAAACTAATTCTAAACTACTAGTAATGAAAAGAGTAGACATGTTTTTGTGTTGTAGTGGTGTAGAGTTAACTAAAGAAATGTTGCCGCCGGATAACACCAAAGCAAAGGCTGCAACTCTGGAAAACCTCCTGACGTGGGCACGAAATCGAAAATATGACGTAAGTAACCTGCCTTACGATGTCCCCTTATGTTTGTGTTGATTTATTAGACCATACTGACACCAAAGATGTGCTTCCAGTCTTTGATCTTCCATTGTGTGGTGAGGATTTACAAGGTCAGAACAAAGAAGGGTTGGAACTACCCATCATGCGGTGGTGAAAAATGTAAGGAAGGTAACCTCAACCGCAAGGACGGCCAATTTTGGTGTGACTCCTGTAACAGTTCAGTGGACTACCCTGTTATAAGGTAGGTTTCTCCTATTTTATATGTTGCGGAAATTATTATTACTACTAAGTAACCGCTCCTTATACTTCTACAAATTTTCAACTGCACGTATAGGCTTGAGCTGGAAATATCTGATGCCACTGCAGAGTTTGGTGGAATGTTCTGTGTGCTCAATAGTGGGGGAAGACCATGTAACTTTTTTTGGCCCTAAACTATTTGAAAGCTATGGTTACTAACTTTTTGTTGCAAGCAGAGGGGGACTCGGGTTTGCCACCCACGTTAGCAAACATTATGGGCACAAGCCACACTTTGGAGCTTAAGTCTCGCATGTATTTTGAGCACGGGAACTATGAGAGCTTTACTTGCTGGAAGGTTGTCGAAGAGGAGGATGTAGTTGAAACTAGTAGCTCTTGAACGATTGCTGCAACTGCCGACCCTAAGGCCCCTGTGTTGAAAAGCTTGGCTGCAACCTCATCCGTTCCTGCCCCGTCAAAGCCGGGTGAACCAAAGAAACCTCAAATGTCGACACACACTTATTTACCTTGATTGGCTTATAAATAATACATATAATAAAATATATATAATAAGTATAATCTAAAAACAACAATCAATGAAACCGAGGAGTAGTATAGAATATCCCCGGGTCGTTTATCCCCAACGAGGCTGTGCTGAAGAATCGATACAGTTGGAAAATTGGAGTTTGAATGAGATTGATGATTTGAGAGAGTAGAGAGCTAAATTAATCAATAACAAACAAAAACGATTGAGAAAAACCTAAAAATTATGAAATTAAGCTGAAAAACAAGAGCAGGAATCCCGAACAAGGGGTCAAAAACCTAAAATCTTCAAAATTAACCCTACAAAGAAATTTTTACTTCTAAACTACTCTAGGGAACTAATAATGAAGAATGAAAAAGACTAGACTGAAAACGGAGGTCGTTTGACCCAAAAACGAGTCAAGTCAAGATCCGTACCCGAGACCCGTTCTTTAAAAATCAAAAGTTTGAAAAATTAACCCTACGAAAGTTTTTTCATTTTTCCTACGTAAAATATGACTAAAGAAAATTTCCTAAAAAAGAAAAATATTTTTTTGATAATTTTTGTATTTTTTATGAATTTTTAAAACTTTTAACGAAATTAAATTATAAAAAATACTAAACTATTTTTAAAAATTCTAAAAAAATTACCTAAAATACTTTATCCTACGACTATCCTAAGAAAAATAAGAAACCCGAACTTCAGCTTATAAATAAGCTCCAAATAAGCTGGAAAGAGCTTATAGGCTAAAGGGTCAAAACTAGGTTAAATAAATAACCACTTGGGACTCTAACGTAGAAGTCCCAAGGGCACAGCGGTAAGGGTCTTGGTATAAAAGAGGGGTGTATGAGGGTAGAGACCCGGGTTCGAGTCTTGCTCACCCGGGTTTCCCCTTATCTCCCTTCTTTTTTTTTACAAAAACTTTTTAAACAAACTTGTAGAACACATGAAGCTTATCATTTTTCATAACTACGACTTTTTGAGAAAAGCTAAAAATAAGCTGAAAAGGGCTTATTTAAAACAGACAGCAAGCTTAACTAAGCTTAAGGCAAAAATGGCTTTTTCTTTTTGACTTTTTGGACTAATAAGCTAGAATTTTAACAAATAAGCTTAAAGGGATTATCTAACCTAACCTAATAAGCACCTATGAATTAAAGTCTAGCAACTAAATAAGCTGAAAAAGGGCTAAATAGACAGAAAGCTTGAATAAGCTTAAGGGGCACATGTTGGCTTTTTGATATGGACTTTAAACACACAATAAGCAAAGAAAGGGCACAATAAGCTATCACAAGCAACAAAGGGAACTAATAAGCAAGAAGAAGCTAAAATCAACCACTAATAAGCAAAATAAGCAGAAAAGTGAAATTAAGCTACTTACTCTACTACACTAACTAAAACAGCCAAGCTCCTAATTTAAGCTTAAATTTAAGCTACCTAGAGGGCTTCCTAAGGTCTACAAATAAAGGGGCTTATAAAAGAGCTTATTGGCTTTTTAGAAAAGCCAAAAGCTTGAGCTAAGGCCTTCTAACAAGCTAGGACAGTAGGCTTAAAGATAAGCCCCTAGCACCAGGGGAGATAAACTTAAAAAAAGGCTTATATTGACAGCTTAAAATAAGCTGTCAAATAAGCTCAAATTGAAAAATAAATGGTAAACAGGTTAAAAGGGGCTTATGAAGAGCTTATATTCAAAACTTCATTGGCTAAAAACAATTTAAACCTGCTGATTTTTGTTTTTGAAAAAGGGCTTTTTCTTATACTAAAAGATGACACAAAAAATCTTTTTGGCAGTTTTGACTTAGGTAAACAAATGACTCAAACACTTTTAACAACTTGTTTAGACTTCACAAATGACACACTTAGGAACTATGACTCAAATATACAAGAGCTTATCCAAATAAGCTCTTGTACCTTTTTCAAAAACCAACAGATTTAAAGAACAACTTATAAAACTTGAAAAACACTTTTTGGACTTAAATTTTTTGAAAAACAGACTTAAATAAGCTTAATAATGCTAACCAACTTTGGCCAAATGGCCACAACCCAAGATGACACCATTTTGACCCATTTTGGGCTTTTCCCAAACACCCCTTTATAATTTAAAAAAAACGGATTTTAAACTTATAAAAACTGATTTAAGCTCAAAATTTTAAAGACAAGTATTACACAGGCATGGTTAAGCACTAATAGGTAAAAAGCAAGAGCAAATAAGCACAATAAGTCATAAATAAGCTGAAAATAAGCAATGCTACAGTAACTTTTAAGCAAAAATTTAAAAAGAGTATACCTTGATCCTTGCTCAAAACAGGATTATGTAAACCTAAATAAGCTCTAATCCTACCCCTTAGCTTATAAATAAGCTATACTAAGCACCCAATGAGCCTTCCAAGACTGCTCATTCATCCTTAGCTTAATCACACAGTAACTTTTTTTCTTTTGAATTTTTCTTAAATTTTTATATCAAAGTTTTAAAACAGATTATAAAAGGCTTATATAAGAACTTAGAAGTGAGCTTAAAGGAAACAAAAGCTTGGAACACAATTTAAGAGGTAAACTGAATTTTCATAAAAAGAGTACAAGTACATAAAAGTTGAAATGAGTTACACTATTAAAGATTAAACTGAATTCTAAAAATTACACACTAAAAACTAACTCTCACTCACTGTGCCATAATGGCTTTACAAAAGCTTTATATAGCAAAATAAACTAGGGTTTTTCACTTTTGTCTTCTCTCCTTGTGTGCTTCTTTGTAAACACAAAAACCGTCTTGTGTTTGTTGTGAGAGTGGAAACTCAAAGCAATCTTGGCCCTTCATTTATCTTGGTGCCCAAGGTCTCAAATCTAAACCCTTGATCGAATTGTGGGGTTTTGGATTGCCACCGTGGACAAGGACCATGTGGGTGTGGGGTGAGGGAGAGTGAATGGGTTAGAGGTATTGGGGAAGCAAATGAGGTAGAAAGTGACCAAGGTTCTAAGATCTAGGTTATCAGATTCCCATATATAAGCATGCTAAGGAGTGAAGCTCGAGTGAATGATGGACTAAACCACGAGCACAAGAGTCTTCATAATCCGGGCAATCCTGAACATAAAACACAAGCCATGAAACACGAGAAAGGAAGAGGCGAGCCTCCTCACATCACACTTATTAGAAAATAGAAAAAGAAGATAGAAACAAGGGTTGCCTCCCGAGAAGCGCTTGTTTTTGTGCGAGTCTCTACCTTGACTCACCCCGAATTCCTTTGTCATTGGGGCAGAAATAGAAGAATGGAAAAATCATCATCGAACTTTCATATGCCACCGGTTCTAAGGTATAGAAACTATAAGCGGAGATGTCGGAGTCAAAAATGGTATCCTCACTCTCGGAGGAGAGAAAAAGAAGAGAGTTCATAAGATAGGTAAAAAGAAGAAGAAAGATTTTGATAACAAATGTGAGGGAAAAATAATGGCGATCCTCAAAGGGTAACCTCACATATGTTGGAGAAATAATTTTCTCATGAATCCCGGGGTCGAAAACTTTGATCATACTCTTCAAATCATCATTATCAGGTTCATCATTTAAGCTTTTTGGGTCATGATCAAAAAACACCTCAGGAGGGAGATTAGGGATAGTGTCATTAATAAGCAAACTCTTAAGATAGATTGTGTCTCCCTCCGAGTCATAATAATCGTCCTCAAAATCCGGAGGAATATAAGATTTTATTACTTTAAGTCCCTCAAAATGAAGTTCTTTCGGAGGGAGAGGAAATGATATATCATCATTTAATAACTTCTCGAGTAGAAGAATGTCTCCCTCCGGATCAAAATCGGCACCATCAATTCCCGGTGGAATTGAATCACTTGTAAGACAAGCTTCGATCTCATCACCTCCTGGGTCAAAACACTCATCCTCATTAAGCTCGGAAAGATGTGTGACTAGCAAAGCCTGCTCATCAAGGTTAGAAACATAAGAGTCCTTGCTCTCGATGTCCTCTAACACCTCATTAAAAAGAGGATTTACGTCACTAGAGATGTACTTGTCATCGAATTCAAATAGAGGGTTCGAATAAGTTTTAAAATTTTCCTCTTGAACGTCCTCATCTGGAAATGACTCATCATCACTAGAGGTAAAATCATCATTAGAATTGAAGAGAGGATTAGAGAAACTCACGAAATTACCCCTTAAATCATCAAGAGGGGAAGAATCATCACAAAAAGGCAAATCACACTCGCTGTCATTGTTAGATGTATCCTCGGACTTCCTTAGGATTGGAACAAGGTCCTTAACACTAGACTTTATGAATTTGTCCGATTCCTTTTCAGGAATAGTGCGAAGATCCTCATCCCCCATGATGAGAGAGTTCTCGACTCCATAGTCAGTAAGACGGGTGTGATTGCAATAGACGGAGGAATTTGAGAAATAATTTCATTCAAAGGAATAGTACTCTCCTCGTCATCATCGTCATCATAGCAAATATAATTAAAATGTCGCAAAGGCTCAGGAGTATGAGTACTAAGGTTAGCCGCCTGCTCTCGTTGACGAAACATTTCAACCATGGATTGCATAGTTTTAAAATTTTCATCCTTATGTGATTTTATCAATTCTTTAAGGTATTCTTGAATACTCTGAGGCTGATGATTGATGGAATACTGTGAGGGTTGTTCAAAACCGAAAAAGTTAGAATTATAGCAAAGATTAGGCTCATAGAAGTTCTGATTCCTCGGTTAACACTGAAAATTTACATAAGGACCCCCACAGTCTTCACAACAATGATATTGTAG
>BQNB010142913.1:0-13366 GCA_026074375.1 Tanacetum coccineum | reverse complement strand
CACGCCTTTTCGTAGCAACTAAGACCTCTACTCAAGGGGGGGGGGGGTGGGTGTTATGACGGTAGCTGAGGATAGCAATTCTTCTAGGCAAGCATGGAGTGTGCTTGCAGGCCAACGGTGCCAATACCCATGTTTGGCTACCAAATTGTGTTTTGGGCACTGAGCCTAGGTAACAGTGGGCACTCTATGGTGCCAGCACTATTCGGCTCTACAGTGACTGCACTCTCTGTGTGACATCAAATGGCCATGAGAGCTTGGATTGCATCATCCTTCTTAAATGCCAAGGCTGGGGAGATCAGCGGTGGACTTTCATGGCCGACGGCACCATCTTAATCCCTAATGCTCAGCTAGTTATGGATGTTCAAAATAGTGTGTCTCTTCAATAAATCATTCTGTTTCGGCCTACAAGGAATCCTAACCAAACATGCTTGGCTTTCTAATGCATATGGCTTCCTAACCAAACTAGTGGGTGTTGAGCCACCCCTAATCTGCCTATTTTATTCATTAATTATCTACTATATTGCAAACCACTTTTCTATGAAGATGTCTTCCCATTTGTAGCTGATAATGTTAATAGTTTTTTGACTCCTGATCCTACTACTTTTCCTTGTCATTATAAGTCCACTACTGATTGTGATGACTTCTCCCTTCCCAATACTCAATATTCTACTGCAATACCTTCTAGAAAGTCTACAAGGACTACTACTTTGCCACTTAAACTTATATATTTTGTGCTCAGTCATACTCCAAGAGCAAATCAAGTAAGGATTTTATCAATGCTCTATTAGTACAAAAAGATCCTGTGAACTTCAAAGAAGCCATTGCAGATTCAGATTGGTGTAAAGCAATGGATGTTAGGCTATAGGATTTAGAAAAAAATGGTACTTGGGAGTTACCTCATATACCACCAGGAAAGAAGGAAATGGATCTCATTGGATTTATAAGACCAAACTTAAAGCTGATGGTACTTAGGACAAGAAAAAGGCTAGACTTGTTGTTTAGGGCAATAGACAGAAGCATGAAGTAGATTATAGAGAGACTTTTTCTCTTGTGGCAAAAATGGTGACCTTAAGATCTCTTCTTGCAGTTGAAGCTATGAAAGGCTGGTTTACTTGCCAAATGGATGTTTCAAATGCTTTTCTACATGGTGATTTGTTTGAAAAAGTATACATGAGACTTCCTCAAGGTTATGCAAGACCAAGGAAATAGGTAACTGCTGATAAAGTTCTTGATTCAAGCCTTGTTTGCAATCTAAAGAAGTCCCTTTATGGTTTGAAACAATCTCCTAGACAATGGTTCTCAAAATTGTCAAATGCTTTGATTGGATTTGGATTTACTCAGTCGGATTACTCTTTGTTTGTGAAGAAGCAGGATTAGAGTTTTACTGCTGTCTTTGTATATGTTGATGGTTTGTTAATCATTGGTAATAATGAGGCTCAAATTTGCAGTATTAAGTCTCAACTAAGTTCTATATTTCACATGAAAGACTTGGGTGAGATTAGTTATTTCTTAGGATTGTAGGTTTGCAGATCTTCTTAAGGAATATTCATATCTCAGCACAAATATACAAATGAACTACTTAAAGAAGGGGGAGTTTTGAAAATAAACCATATAAGCTTCCTATTGACCCAAATCTCAAATTACAAGCTGATGTTGGTACCCCTTTGACAGATCTAGAGGTGTATAGAAGAAGCATTGGGCAGCTCATTTATCTTAACAGTCACTAGGCCTTATTTTCTTATAAATTTAACTGCTAAGTCAATATATGCAATCACCTACCTCAATTCATATGTAGGCAGTCAAGAATTTGTTGAGGTATCTCTTAAATTCACCTGGACAAGGAATTCTATCGGTGAATGACTCTGCAATGGAGCTAAAAGCTTATTGTGACTCAGATTGGGCAAGTTGTCCCATGACTAGAATATCTACTACAGGGTACTGCATTCTTCTATGTGATTCTCATGTGTCTTTGAAGTCTAAAAAGTAGGCAGTTGTGTCAAGATCATCTACTGAAGCAGAGTATAGAGCCATGGCCTTAACTTGTTGTAAAGTTACTTGGCTTGTCTGTCTATTCATACAGATTTGGGGATCTAATTTGGAGCTCGTGGGCTTCATTGTGATAACCAAGACAGCATTGTACAATTGGTGCCAATCCCTGTTATTTCATGCTCCAGAGTTGCACTTAAAAGTGGATTGTCATATTATGAGAGATCAAATAAAGTTTGGAAAAATAAATCCTTCTTATGTTAACACTAAAGAACAATTGGCAAATGTCTTCAACGAAGTAATCGCTGGATCAGCACCACAAGCTTCTTTCTAAGTTGGGAGTTTGCAAGCCATCCCACTCTCAACTTGAGGGGGAGTGTGGAAGTATAGGGACTAACGTGTAACATTTAGATAGTTTAGGGACTATAGTTGTACTATTTCTGTTAGTTTTTCTCTATATTTTTAATACTGTTTTTTTCCTGCTCATCAATTCAATAAACATTTTGATCATTTAACTTCATTCTCTCTCATTCTTAAGAGCTTCACATCCAGTTAATATTTAACCAAAAATTTGAATTATTCCTTTTGACATTACGTGTTTGATTTAAAATAAAACCGAAAAGTTATCCAGCGTATTGTGAAAAAAAAACCTTGAACGAGTACTGGCACGAGACTAAGTATAGTCTACACACAACTGCACACTAATAATGCAAATATAACAAATTTGAAATTGTGGACCCCCCTTGTTCGGCCGGTCCACACACAAACACACTCCACAATCCACATGGTTTTTGTTTTGTCTTCCAAAAAATCTGTACAATGGTTATTTTGTTTTGGCATATAACAAACTAGCTTAAAGACCCGTTTAACACCAGGTATATTTTATAGAATTTATTTTGAAAGAAGTTATATGCATAAATAAAGTAAGAAAAACACCAAACGTAAACATGTTCTTTTAATATATGAAATAAATAATCAGATAATAAGTGAATTATTAGGTAAACATTTGAGTTCGTAAAAATTAAATAAATAAATATCCTACTTTTAGCGCAAGTTTGTGGTTTAGAACGCCTGAGAACATCAATCAAATTCTTGATCAATATTTCTCAATAACATTATCGAGACTCCTACTTTTAACGCAAGTCCGTGGTTTGAAACACCTGAGAACTTCAATCAATTGATAAATTCTGGTTAGAAAATGTATTGATCTATGGCGATGCCATGTTTAGTTTTATCTATCTTGTCGCAACTTAAGTAAGCCATTTGTAAATTTCTCCAACAAATGATTGTTTATAGTGTCCACAGTTTTATTCGTATGAACAAGAATGACCCTTTCTTAGAAGTATGACAGATAAATAAGTAATCCAAAATCTTTTTTGGATAAGTAAAATCAATATAGGACTTTAAGGGTATAGCACGCATCTATAAGTATTTTGTCAGGAACATCTATGGAAACTTCTTCGTAGTTTCTTTTTACGGTCTAATAAAATAAGGAAATTAAATAATCATGTTCATAATATGATGATAGAAAGAAAAAAACTTTACAAAAATAATTATAATGGTGACAGTTAATGAGTTTTACCATTAGAAGAAAAAAAACTTTACAAATATAGATTTATTACCTTTTGTTTACATTTCACAGCATCCATGAACCAAACTTGATCCCATTACAATATTACGTGAAAGAAGCTTAAGAAACGTACATGCAGCTGCCCAATTGCTACCAACCATTGAACCATAGCTCACCTTGTGCGTGTGTTCCTTCAACATATAAGTAGACATTTTTTCTCAAATGTAGATCTTAGATCCTTTGAAAATTCAGCTTCAGTGTTGTCCCAGTTGTGGGTAGTCACTAGGGAATTGAATTAGCCAGTTAATAACTTAATAAGATGAGGCCCTGACTCGAGGTTGGTCCCATGGATCGTATGACATAGGCTTTCGCATGGTGTTATCTCATTGATAAAAGTAATTACATATGTATACTGACGAAATAAAACTAAACTAATAGATCTTGAGCTTAAGACATCTAAAATCTCTGAACACATACTAAAATTACAGGGTTTTAGGGATTATGTGTCACTTTTTTTATGTTAATTAGGCTTTGGACACTTTGTTTGACGGAGTTGCAAAAAAACATGGTTTAACCGAATATCTTTCAAATATGACAGGAATATCCTTTATAAAACCTAAAACCCCCCAAAATTTTGTCGACCTAACCAAAATTCCTGCACCCAGGCACTAGTTGGACAAATTTGTGGTCCAATATACCAGTTATTGTTGCTCTTAAATGATTGTTCTTTTTGAATCATGCGCAACAGGTTTTCTTCAAGTAGATACAATTTTAATTATCACATTTTTCCATGTCACAGTAAAATAATGTATACCATGACACACACTACAAAAAAGTAGAACGGGCAACGAACTAATCCCCGGCGACATAAGTCGCCGGGAAACATCGCTAAACGACAAAACGGCTTCATACGTGGTACCAATTCTGATAGACTTTTTAGTAAACTGTTTCCTCTGCGACAAGTCGCTGGGGATTGTTTGGTTAAAGTTTGACCCAAAAAATCAACGAAAAACTTGGCGGCAACATTTTCCGCTCAATTTTCCTCAGCGACATGTCACCGGGATACATTTTACAACATATTGACTAGGTTTAAGAAAATGATTAGTCTTAATGATCTTGAAGGTGACGTGGACTACATAATCCCCGACGACATGTCGCCGAGGAATATGTATTGACTTTCTTTGACTGGGTCTAGTAGTTATTGGTTAAGTTAGGTGACGTGGCCCAAGGATTCCCCGGCAACATGTCGTCGGGGATAAGAAATACGCGTTTCACTTGTTTTGACGTGGTTTTAAGACATTTATGAGTCTATAGTTTGACGTGGTTTTGACGTATTTATAGTTTGATGTGGTTTTAGTTTGACGTGGTTTAAGATACTTATGAATTCCCCCAAGCAAACTATTTGTAATTTGACGTGGTTTTAGTCTGATTTCCCGCCTTTTGACTATTATAGTTTCACAAAAAAAGAGGTGAAATTAATTTGAAATTTTGACTGAATTACTGGAGGTAAAAATGGTTTGTTTTAGTTTCATTTCACGCACTTTTCAATCTTTTTATGTTTTGTATATTTGATATATGTTCGTGTTTTATAAAAAGTATGATCCACTTAAAGTTCATCTCGAAACTTTCGAAGTAAAAAAGATACTCAATAGATCATATTAATTCTGTGATTAGGCTTAATAAACCATTTATTCTAATGCTTGACATACACATGCCAATGGTACAAAGATGAACATACACCTTAATATGTTGATAAACATAACATAATAGCCCAATGGTAGATAGCTTAACATACATACACCGTTGTTCAGAGTTTTATTCAACACAACATAATAACCCTTAAAAGGGAATATTCCCCTTCAACTTCTCAATGAATACCATTTTTCTCATCAGCCCTCTCCTCTGTCTCCGTCGCGAGGGCCTGCAACTGTTGAACCCTCTCATCATCTCTCTCTACTAGCTCTTACAAGAACTCAGATGTCTTGTCCTTTGTAATCTCCCACCCAGGGGAAGCTGTAAGCTCTTGAGTAAACATGTGATGTTCTTCAATTGCAGCACTTAACTTCACACACAATTTATTAATCATACGCGCCACCTTAAGGTCCTCTTCCTTGGCCCTCCAGGAATACAAAACCAGCACATCTTCCCAGTTGGTTAGACTAGGCCGAGTCCTTCAACTCCGCAATCCTACGTAACGACCAAGAAATAGTTTGTTGTATTTCTTAGCTATGCATATGATCACTAAGCCTAAGACAACCCTTATATAGGTAAAATCCCACTATGAATGCAAGTTGCACCCCACTGTGACTGCCAATGACCTATACTTTACATATGAACCACTATGAAAGTAATTGGAGCACTTAACCACTATTCTATACTTTTTCATTATGCAGACACAGTATGCACCTCTTTCCACAGTGTGCAAATAAAACACATTCATATCATAAAAAACAATCCATAACATAAAGGGTATTTGTTTACATAAGTCTTCACATACATGAAAAGCCAATAAAGGGTATTTGATTAAACAATGAAGCATACGAATTACATTCCAAATGACAAACTACTCCAAATCAAGTTTTCCCATTTCATTGAAAACTTCATGAAGTAGTGCAGCTGAATTAACTGTGTGTTGTTCCGGATGCATATACATATCCAATGTTGCCTTGAGTATCGTTATCTTTCCAAGCAAGTGCTTGCAGTTTGAGCACTATGCATTTTTTGAAGATCCCAGAGAATAGTTTGGAGGTGTTGAAGGTCCCGAATAATAGCTTTGAGGTGTTAAAGCTCCTGGAGAATAAATTGGAGTCTTTGAAGGTACTGCAAAATAATTTGGAGTCGATGAAGCTCCATGAGAACTCATCAATAGACGGACTCGTTCCTCTTTCCATAAAAAAATCCACATCCAAAGTCATTTTCCCGAGGCTGTTAAAGAGTAAAGAAATCAAATTTTTAACAACTAACCAGAATATTTGTATATTACACAAATAAAAAACATTTGATTGTTCACCTTTGATTTTGGACATGCATAGTATAGTTTACCACGGGTTTTAGGTTTATACGATTCTCGCATAACTACATCTCCATCTTCATAACTACACGCAAAAGCTTCATGTGGCACCATCTTCATAATTACAGTGTGATCTGCTTTTGTAGTTGTATGGGTAAAAGAGTGTTGTGATCATTTGTTGATTGTGATGAAATATAAGCTTTTAGGTAAAAAAAAAAGAGTTTTTTTGGAGGAAGTAATTAGGCGGGATTTTTGGCGGTAGTATTTGGCGGGAGTAACCTACTCATCCGTTGAACATCTAATGAACAACTATAACACATAACGATTATCCGTTGAACATCTAATAATGTACAACGAATAACACAACGACTCATCCGTTGAACATTAATGAAAAACCATAACAAATCGACTTCATCCGTTGAAGCATCTAATTTACAACGATAACACATCCACGCATTATCCGTTGAAACAGCTAAAGTAAACGATAACATATCGACTCATCCGTTGAACATCTAATGTACAACGATAACATATCGACTCATCCGTTAAACATCTAATGTACAATGATAACACATCGACTCATCCGTTGAACATCTAATGTACAACGATAACACATCGACTCATCCGTTGAACATCTAATGTATAACGATAACATATCGACTCATCCGTTGAACATCTAATGTACAACGATAACACATCGACTCATCCGTTAAACATCTAATGTACAACGATAACATATCAACTCATCCGTTGAACATCTAATGTATAACCATAGCATATCGACTCATCCGGTAAACATCTAATGTACAACGATAACACATCGACTCATCCGTTGAACATCTAATGTACAACGATAACATATCGACTCATCCGTTAAACATCTAATGTACAACGATAACACATCGACTCATCCGTTGAACCTCTAATGTATAACCATAGCATATCGACTCATCCGTTAAACATCTAATGTATAATTATAACTCATGGTAAACGAAAGTATTTTTGGCGAGAGTATTTGGTGGGAGTTTTTGGCGGGAGTATTTGGCGGGAGTACAACGATACCATATCGACTCATCCGTTGAACATTTAAAGTACAACGATAACACATCGACTCATCCGTTTGAACATCAAATATACAACGATAACACATTGACTCATCCGTTGAACTTCTAATGTACAATGATAACACATCGACTCATCCGTTGAACTTCTAATGTACAACGATAACACATCGACTCATCTGTTGAACTTCTAATGTACAACGATAGCATATCGACTCATCCGTTGAACATCTAATGTACAACGATAGCATATCGACTCATCCGTTCAACATCTAATGTACAACGATAGCATATCGACTCATCCGTTGAACATCTAATGTACAAGGATACCATATCGACTCATCCGTTGAACATCTAATGTATAACGATACCATATCTACTCATCCGTTGAACATCTAATGTATAACGATATCATATCGACTCATCCGTTGAACATCTAATGTACAACGATAACAGCTCAACTCATCCTTTGAACATCTAATATACAACGATAGCATCTCGACTCATCCGTTGAACATCTAATGTACAACGATAACATATCGACTCATCCGTTGAACATATAATGTATAACTATAGCATATCGACTCATCCGTTGAACATATTTTGTACAACGATACAATATCGACTCATCCGTTGAACATCTAATGTACAACGTTAACATCTCAACTCATCCGTTAAACATCTAATGTACCCAGACAGAACTGATCGGATCGTTCCGAACCGAGAAACAGGATCAAAACGAACCAAGAAACCAAACCGATTGTACCGGAACAAACCGAGAAACCAAACCAGCCGAAGCGGAACGAACCGATAAACCAAAATGTTTTTTATTAGTATTTATATAATTATATATTTTATAAAAAATAATTTTAAATAATAATTATATATTTTATAAAAAATAATTATATAAATATTAGTATTGTGGCCGGCTTATGTACTCCAGATCAGAACCAAGCCATATGAATATAACAGTTGATTTATGGTATCTTCAAACTTTCTGGCCTTCGAAGACATCATTATCGGCCATAAAAGTGGTGGCTCACTATTTTTTATTGTTTTATTATTCCATCCGCCATAATAGTAGTGGCTGGTCACCTTTGACATTTGATTGTTACATTGTCCATTACATTTGATTCACACACCATGTACGGTTCTTAAATATTATTGTGGTTTCAAGTGACCCATCTTGATTTTTGGAATATGCGTGACTTGTATTGTAATTACTCCTTCCGTCCCTATTTAAAGGTTTCCTTTTTGTGTGTCCCAACTCCCAAATAATAGTCATGCCTGTTACTTTCAAAGTCATTGGTACGTATAATTACTAATATATCTTTACTCAAATCTTGCATTGATGGTATTAAAACAAGCAAATTACATGGTTGAGAGTACAATAATTTTCTCATAAAAAAAGTTACAGAAATTGCAGGTTTTGTCCTAAAAGTTCAAAAATTACACTAATCGTCCATGTGGTTTTCCATTTTGAGTTGGCCGATTCTTTGACCGTAACTCCATCCATATTCTCGTTAAGTTTACTTCACGTCGATGGTATAAACATCAGTTCACATACCCTAAGGACCAACGTTGCAACACCACAAATCTATTTACTCCTCATACTCCCGCCAATTACACTACCCTCTTCAGTGACATCGATCATTCTTGTACAACACCTATTCTCGGATCATTCTTGTACAATACCTAAATATGGGAAATGCAATTGGATGGAAGATAAATCATGGTCTGATATCATACTCGAGGATATATATATAATACATTCTACAAAGATGAAGCAAAGACAATCGAAGAGGCAAAACTTGCAAAAGAAAGTGAGGATATAGCTCTTTCTATCATGAAAGGTAGTGTTTTTATTGCCTTATAAGCCCTTTCTCTGAAACATGTGTAATATTCCTAAAACTTTAAACATGTTTTATATGCCTAAGATTATTGTAAGCCTTTATAAATGTAGTTTTAATGCCTAAGATTAGTGTTAATTTGGATTTAACTTGTCTTAGCATATTAACTTGTAGATGATAAGGGGAAGGGAAGAGTGAATGACAAGGGGAAGGGAAAAATAGATGACAAAGGGAAGGGAAAAATGGATGACAAAGGGAAGGGAAAAGTGGATGTTGATAAGGGGAAGGGAAAAGTGGATGCTGATAAGGGGAAAAGAAAAATGGATGACCAGGGGAAGGGAAAGACAAAGTTGATGGTATTTGAGAAGGTAACTAAGAAGGCAAATGTTGATCTGGTTGATGTTCTTGATCTTTAAAACAGAATAAAAAAACTTTCTAATGATTTTAAGATGTTTGTAAAGACAAAAGAGGCAAAGCAGACACAATTGAAGGTGAAAGAGGCAAAGGAGGCAGAATTGAAGGTGAAAAAAGGTATGCTTTTTGTTCAACTGAGTCAAGCTTTTGGGTCCCACTTACCTACAAAATACACACTCAAATACACATTAAAAGTTAGAAAAAAAAGAAAAATGACACAAGATTTTGTCATGACTTGCGCCGGTTAAGTGGCTAAATGGAAATGAAAATTGATTTGGCGAGTGTTTGTGGTATGGTGGCTATTGAAGTGGCAAAAGCCAAAAATCACCACACTCCACGCTCTAAATATCCACTCAAACCATTCGGATGTCACTAATCATGTTTAATGATTTGTTTATCTATACCTTAAGTGATTAATCTTATAAATAGAATTTTACGATTAGTCATTTGTAAACGTTTAATTTTATCGTAAATGTTTTTACATTTTGTTATTATCAAAACATTAAGAGGTCAAAAATTATAAATAACTTTTTAGACATTATTTGTATTAACAATAAGTAATAAGACTGATATATATTCCGTATTATTTTGATTGCATAAATTGGTGCTTAGATATGATTTGAAAATGCTATGAAGTTTAAATGCCTTATCCGTTTGCAGTTTGACATCAACTTGCCTAATGCAGTTTGACTACATAAGTTGGTGTTTGGATATTCATTTTGAAAACTGTAGTTTACTCATGTCATTCAATTGCAAATGCCATTTGCATTTGCAGTTTGACTATCTAAAGTTAAACTACAATTGCCTGATGCATTTACAGTTTGACATGAACTTGCCTAATGCAGTTTGACTGCATAAGTTGGTGTTTGGATATGCATTTTGAAAACTGCAGTTTACTTATGTCATTCAATTGCAAACGCCAATTGCATTTGCAGTTTGACTATCTAAAGTCAAACTTTAATTACCTGATGCATTTAACGTTTAAAATCAACTTGCCTAATGCAGTTTGACTGCATGAGTTGGTGTTTGGATATATACATTACCATCTAATATAGCATGAAGAAAATTACAAAAAAGCCTTTCAAAGCATATATACATTACCAAGTCAAATAGTTTAGTACATAGAATTCAAAGTTAGTGACTACAAGTAATTAATTAAAAGAGTTATTACAAATCCACCAAATGACTTCTTGGATGGGTCCTAATGATCTAAGAGCATAACGTGGTTCCCTTCTTCCTCTTTCTGGCTGGTGCCCCTAAAACTAGAAGCAATTTATTCAAGTGTCTAGATGATATTAAGTGGTAATGTGTCTTCTTCCTCAATCTACTTAGGGACAACAATTGGAAAGTGTTTAGGTGGGAGTGGAATGTTTATGGAAGAAGAAGAAATAGTGAAATTGGTAGAAGAAGAAGAAATGGCTGATTTAAAGTTGCATGTTTGTGGGAATGTGATTGATCAAGAGGATCTATACAAGTTTGATAAAGAAGAATTAGACCTTTTCTTTGAAGAAGAAGCAAGGGAATCAAGGGCTCATGAGGAGTGGTTGGAGAAATGTAGGAAACAAGAAGAGGAGGATGAGGAACATGAGAGACAGATATTGAGTTACCATGGAACAATTTAAGTTGTATGACTTTATGTTTGATAATTTTATGTTTGATCAATTTACATTTGTATCAGTTGGCATTTGCAGTTTGAGCAATTAATGTTTGATGAATTTGTATCAGTTTATGTTTGATTAATTTGTATTAGGAAATGCTAATCCAAAGTCAAGGCATGGGCACCCCATTATGCAGTCAAACTGTATAATGCAATTAACTTTATAAAGTCAAACTGCAAATGCTAAATGACATGATCATTTGGCATTTGCAGTTTGCATTTCAAAGTCATGAGCATTTGCAGTTTGCACTTTGCAAATGCTAATCCAAGCACCCCATTATGCAGTCCAACTTCATAATGCAATTGACTTTATAAAGTCAAACTGAAAATGCTAAATGGCATGAGCATTTGGCATTTGCAGTTTTCATTTCAAAGTCATGAGCATTTACAGTTTGCACTTTGCAAATGCTAATCGAAGCACCCCATTATGCAGTCAAACTGCATAATGCAATTGACTTTATAAAGTTAAACTACAAATGCTAAATGGCATGATCATTTGGCATTTCAAAGTCATGAGCACTTTATAAATGCTAATCCAAGAACCCCATTATAGAAAATCACTACATAATTCTAATCATAGATAATTGCAAATCAAATCACAGAAAATTGCAAAGCAAATCATAACTTTTGCATCTGAACATAACCTAAATGTTTTTAAACATCAAAATCAAAATACTAATGCCAACAACCCAAAATACAGATATTAAAGTGTTTCTAACCATCAACATACAACAAATAATGATACTAATGTCTATTAAGTGGACTTCCTCTTTATTGTTAGTGGAAATGGTGGTGGAGCATTAGGAGCATTAGGAGCAAAAAAAGCAAGTACACATCCTGTCATAGCTATTTTCCTGTACCCTTTTGGAGCAGTAGAAGCAGCTTTTGATTAGAAGTGGATGCAATGGGAGCTCTGGATCTTGTGGAAGGATAGGGAGTGTGAAATTGGATCTTGTGGGAGTGGGGGTAGTAGGAGCTTTAAATATTATGGAAATGCTAATCACTTCTGCCTCCTTTGCTTTCTTGTCCTTCTTTGCCTTCAATTCAGCCTCCATTGCTTTCTTTGCTTCCTTTGATCTCTTTTCCTCCTTTGCCTTCAATTCAGCCTCCATTGCTTTCTTTGGTTCCTTTGCTTTCTGGGACTCCTTTGCCTTCAATTCAGCCTCCATTTGCTTTCTTTACTTCCTTTGCCTCATTTGCCTTCAATTCAGCCTCCCTTTCTTTCTTTGCTTCATTTTCTTTCTTTTTTTCCCTTGATTTTTTTGCATTCTTATATTCCTTTGCCTTATTTGCCTTTAGCAAACTACCAAAATCCTCTTCAATCTTTTTGATTTTGTTTGCAAGATCAAGACTATTAAGATCATCATCATCATGATCATCAACCTGCTATGCCTTTATTGCCCTTGCTAAATCCACTTCAAGGGATCCTACTCTGTTTTGGATAATATGCACCTTTCCATTTCCATTGTCCTCTACAAGCTTTCCTTTTCCCTTATCATCTACAAAACAGGATTACATAAGATAGGTTCAATCCTAATTAACTCATTAAGTGAGAAACTTACAATCATATGCATACCTTTATTCACCTTCAAATGATGATGCTCTGCCTCCTTTCCCTTTCCATTATCCTCTACAAGATTTCCCTTTCTCTTATCATCTACAAAACAATAAGCCAAGAGAAGTTAAATCCCAATTGACTCATTAAACAACCTATAATTACAGTCTGCATATAATACATTAACCTTTCCCATATTTTAGCCACAAGTCTTCTAGTATGACATAAGCTATTTCATCCTCAGATTTCCATTTATTCCCATA
>BQNB010142912.1:6482-17064 GCA_026074375.1 Tanacetum coccineum | reverse complement strand
TTTTTTAGCAAATTATTTAAAGCTAGTTTGTGGCTAAATATTGATTTCCTTTCTAAGACTTCAAAGTTGAAATTTATTTGCTTGTATTTACCCTTTTATTTGCTTCTTAGATGTAACACAAAAGACCACCAAGGAATATCGTTTGTGTCGAAAAACACCACAGCCTTTTTTGTCCAAATTTTTTCCAATACTTCAATATCACTGGTGAGTTTTTTATTTTTTTTTACTTGCTAAAAAATGTCATCATGTCTATTCTTATATTTTTTTATACGATGTAGCTTAAAATACTAAGTAATAAATAATAATATTTCAGAACTCCGAAAAATTATTTAATAGTAGTAATTCCATATCTACAAAATTTATAAAACTCCAAAACTTTTCTTAAAAGTTAAATTTTGTAAAATTTCAAAACTACAATCAAAAAAAGCCTCAATAGATGTTAATAAACAGTTGTAATGTGGAGAAAAATTTCACACAACAAACGTAACTCTAACTATGTGCTTAAAATTAGTTGTCAATGACTCGTAAATATCTGTCACAAACCTACAAAAATCAAACCCAAATAAAACCACCTTAGTTCGAACCACTATCTATCACAACCAAAATACTATGTATCACATCCAAAGTTGGATCAGCAAACACTTGAGTTCAAACCTCAAATTCAGTCCACAAATCATTAATGATTCAACTGCAAAATACAAAGAAAAAAAGTGATTCAAATATGTATGAGTCCAAACCCAAAATATTTTCCGGTCAATTAAGTGAACCGAATAACACGTGCAGTTACTAAAACTCAAGGACCATCACTACCATGCCATTTATATTTAATTAACAACTTTGATGGCCTCAAACAAATTATTAAACTATAACTCGAAATATTTATAAATAGGTAGATCGACGACCAAAGAAACAAAATAGAAAAGAACCAAAAAAATAAGAAATGAAAAGGCCTCAGAATATTTCATTTCCTAAACAACTTACCATCATCAACCAATGATCTTCATCTCACACATAAACCAAAACCAACAAAACCCGATCCGGCTAGATGTCATCTAAGAACACCCAAAAGCAAAGAAACCAGATTGAGTTGAATCTCAAGCACATTACACAGAAACCAAAACCACCCGCCTAAACAACCTAACTGAAAACCACCTAAACCAGAACCGGTCATATCAATATATTCAAAGAAATCGGTGGTAGTGGTCGTGGCGGCGGATTCCGATGAGGGTGGCAGCACTAGTTGGTATTTTGAAGATATGTGTTTGGGCTTTTAGAGAGTTAAATATTCGATCATCATATAAAAGTTTATATATAATGTCTGAGTGATGGGCTCGAAACGTTACATATTAAATGGGCTGAAGTCATTTTGAAATGACTATCACATTTTAGATGGCTGTTACATTTTAGAATTAAAAGACATTTATTTTTCAAGATGTTACATTTTAGAATTGAAAGACATTTATTTTTCAAGATGTTACTACATTTTAAAATTAAAAGACATTTATTTTTCAAGATGTTACATTTTAAAATTGAAAGTTAATAATTTTTATTTATGTTTTACATCTTTCCTAATAAAGTAATATTTTTTACTTAAAATTTTAATTACTTCTAATTTTAAAAAATTGGCTAAATGCTTTATAAAGTAGTAGAGATAGAGATACAATCGATTTGTGGTTTTCCCCCCCTCAGTTTTTTCTACTTCCAAACGCTAGCTTGCAATCGATTTTTGGGAGAAAATAGCTAGGATGGTTTTTGTTCGATGGTTTTTTTGTTTTCATTAAATGCTGTGATGTAGAATTGTTATGAGCCGTTGATTATTATTGAATAGGGGGAATTGCATATATATCACTCTAAATGCTCAAAATTGCATATATATCCAAGTCAAACTTATAATTGCATATATATCCTCTTTAAAGCTCAAAAATTGCATATATATCCGACTTAAACTTAGAATTGCATATATATCCTTCGTAAACCTTATATATATATATATATATATATATATATAACTTATATATGAGGCTAACTATGACTGGTTTAATATGAAATAGTGACTCAACGCCACCTTAACGATGACATGACACTCATAAACAATGACATGGCACCTACAATTCAATAATTTTTTATAATTTTTGAATTTTTATTTTTTGATATTTTTAATTTTTCGGATTTTCATATATTTTCAGAATTTTTATAAAATTTAGTGCACAATTCAAATAATTTTCGAATTTATTTCAAAAATTAAGTACATAGCAAGGTTTGAACTCATGACCTATTGTTAACATGCAACAATCTTAACCAACTGAGCCAAACCATTATTTGTGTTTTACTATTCAAAACTATAATAATATCTTCTAAAAAAATCATGTTGATATCTTTTAATTTTTTCAAAAATATATCAAGATATGTTCCCTAATTATATATGAAGATATTCCCTAATTATATGCCATATTAATCAAAATCCATAAAATATATACTCCCTATCACATATTAATCAAAATCCATAAAATATATCAAGATACCCTAATACAAACAAACCGTAATACTCAAAACCATTTTTTCGTCATCACAAACCCTAATATCATTCATTTACCCGTGTGGTTTTTTGTGTTCTATATGCATGGAGCTATCCATGTAACACGAATCATTAACAATGATCAAGGTAATTTGACTTTTTTTTTGTCACTGTAGCAGAGATGCAGAAGTTTAAGAACTAGGAAAGTACACCATTTTGTAGTTTAACCTAACCATTTTGTAGTTTAACCTAACCATACACATGCATTATACACTTTATAACAACTGCTTAATGCTCAACTTAGTACCAATCGCATGTCATATTTGTTCCCAGTGAGTATATACTTGCTCTTTTATATACTTGCTCTTTTATAAAATTATTATATGCGCACACAAGGTTTGAATTGTAACGTAATCGAAGAGGGTGTGTAAAAGAATCAATTGTGTCATGCTGTGTGTATGCTTATGGCCCGGAAGCATAACATATTTTTTATAAGCATGTTACTAACTAGGCTTAATACTTTTCCTTTAATTTCATTCATGTTTTCTACTAATTAACTTTCTTGGAGGCTGGATAGTTAATAGTCTGATACACTCGTGAGCAAAGGATGGTTTGTCACCACAGTTCGAAAGGTAATTGCAGAAAGATATATTCATTTTTGTTCTTTCTGATGTTATTAATATTAACTATTCTTTTACCTCATACTTAGGTGATGCAGTCAATTGGTTTTCTTGGACCTGCATTTTTCTTATCTCAACTGAGTCATGTTGACTCCACTACAATGGCTGTCTTTTGCATGGTGTGTAATAAGGTCTGTGCTCAATAGTTTATGATTCCGGTTACATTTTAAAGTTGTTATTTTTTTTAATATGTTACAACTAAATTGTTATCTAGAAATAAAAACATGAGTTTACATTACGTGACTTCTTATTCAATCTTTGACTAAGCCATAAATAGAGTTACACTGCATCCAAATGGACAACTTAAGGTTTTCAAGTGCAAACCACTAAGATTGTTACCTTGATGTGGTCTCACTTGATGTTAAGTTTCAACGTCCAGGAGTTCAAGCTGTTATTTCATTGATGGAAATGATACCTTTGCTATTACACATCAATGAGTGGCAATGGTATGAACGTCTTGTCACTTTTAAAGTTTAAGTTTTATATTTTCTAGTCACCATTTCTGATTAACATAACCAGTTTGAGCCTTTACAAAACTAATTACTCATCGTCAGTTTCAAAATTTTGATATTATACATTTTGTACAAAAGTGATCATTTTGTATAACATAACCAACTTGAGACTTAGAGAAAAAGAAAAACATAACCAACATGAGATCACTCTGAAGTGACACTTTTATTTATAATGAACATTGCATAGTGTATCCACATTCAATCATTTTGTTGTGACGACCACGTTTTCTTCATATACACCCCCTTTATTGTGGATCACATGTCGCCCTTGATAATCCTTTGGCAACGCTTTGAGTGACTTAGAAATGGTTAAAAAATTCCCCGAACATATGACTTCAGTTAAGAGATAAACCCAAAGAATCAAAACAAAAGTATCCACATATGAGGTAATATTTCCAATCATGGTTTTTGAGCTCTCTTAACCAACAAATAATGTCTAATTTTATGTTTTGATTATAGGAAATCAAGAAACATCTTGAGAAGCGGGATGACATGATAAAAACAGTGTCCATACATGATATTGGTTTTGTGACTTTTAAGTTATCATGGAAATGGATGGCCAAGGTACTTTTCTTTGCCACTGTTTTGAACAGTTTTCACCTATATTCTTTTTGTCTAGATGCAGAGCATTCATAAGATGCTAAGAGATGGTATAGACTCATGGGCACCAAAACTTTATCTGGGAAAGGTGATGATAAACTCTACGTCATTGGTAATGATATAGCAGAGGGAACACGTTTAGCTTGGTTTCGACGATCTTATATTATAAACACGCTAATTCATATGCTCAAGTATAATAAAGCTGATGTCACTGTCTTTAATGAATATCCTCAGGTATATATGCAGTTGTTTCAATGTTTCTTATATTTACATCTATTTATATTCAATGAAATTACATTTTGAGAAATAAATAGCCATATTCTGTTGTTTATGAGCTTAATAATTCTGTTTCTTTCAGGAGGATGACAAGCATAAAGCTCAGTGCAAAGTGAAAAAATGCTTTTCGATTGAAGAAAGAGATGGAAATGTGACGATATCTGTTGTACCTGAAGGAGAACGCAAACCTTTTATTCGTGGGAAGAAAGATGGAGGTTTCGGCAATGCTTCTAAATATCTCATCAATTTAATGGACTCCTTTGGCGTTTAACATGTCAAATGCCATTCTAAAATTAACACAAACCGGAGACACCGGGGAGTTTCAGAAGATTCGTGACCATTCTACTTGAATCTATGTTCTCTACTGCAGAAAGGACTTGGAGAGGTTGCAATATCATCTAACTCTGCAGTTACTCATCCACAGGTTCGGTTAAATATTTGAATTTCCATACACAATGTGAATTAAAAATGCTTTTCAAAATTTAATCTACATGAAAGAAGAACTTGCAATTTTTTTATGAATCTCCATGTTATCAATGTTGCAGGATGGACCAGATTTCATGGCAGAGGATGCAAGATTGTTGAATTATCCGTTCCCGTACCTTTATGATCATGTAAGCTTATCTCAGCCGCTATGGGCTGCAATTCAGCCCAATTGGACTTGACACTCGCAGTTATTAAGCCAAACTCACACACACCTCTTATCTAAACAAATTTCCGAAACGAGCCCGCCCTTCGGGCGGGTTACGAAACTAGTATATATATACAAATAACTATTTTATATAAATTTAAAACTCTAAAATACATGATAATTATAATTATAAAAAAATATTTTTTAAAATTACTATTTCTTTACTTGCAAACTTGTTGATAGTAATATACACTTTTATTGTAAAAATATTTTATTTATACGTATATAACAATCATGATATATATTGATAATTTATTTCATGTATTCATAATATATATGATATAAATTGATTTTTTGTGATGTTAAATATCGTCTTGATATATTATTTTTTGTCATTAAGTTTATTTTGAACATCGGGACATCGTACCTTTAAAAAAAATGTTACTTTTGTTATTTATAAATTTATAAATATCATAAATTAGAGTTCATAATTATTTTAAATAATTATTTTGATATATAAGATATATTAAAGGTTTATAAAGGATGTGTATACAATTATGAAGGTTAACAAATGATATATATGCAATTACAAAAGTTTTTTAAGGTTATATATGCAATAAGTAGTTTAAGTTGGATATACATGCAATTTTTTGACTTTTGAAAGGATATATATGCAATTATGTATTTAAGTTGGATATATATGCAACTTTAAGCTTTGGCAAGGATATATATGCAATTTTCCCTTGTTGAATATATAGGTGTTAGGTGTCATTGTTTTAGAATTTTGGGAGAAGATCTTATTTTCAAAACCTTATTTTATATAGGTAGTAGATAGATTTTTTTTCATTCGTCTCTTTTATTTTCACACACTCGGTGTGTGTTTTCCTCCCAACCCATTCCCTCCAAAAAAGAATTACTTACTTCATTATCATCGACTAAAGTTCAGCATATTTTTAGCTTCTTTGCTCTTATTTTGGATTTAAACTTGTAATCAGTTAACGAAGGTTACTTAATCACGGTGAAATTCTTCAACACGAAACCTTAAGGTACACTCGTTGAACTTATAATCAATTAATTTATGCTTATTCGTTTGTGACTGCTGATTTTGTGTTAATACATGCTTCTGTTGAATTCATGTTGATTGTGTTCCGATATGAATTTCTGCTTATTTGTCTTTTATTGATGGATCATAAGTGTAAGCCAAGTGTTTGATGAAATGCTTGACTGAGTTAAATATGATTTTGTGTTGTGGATTAGCATTGGAATCTGGTGTTTGAATGTGTTAAAAGTGTTGTTGCTTGTATGCGTAGACCACGTGTTTGACGAAATGCTTGACTGACTTAAAAATATTTTTGCGTTGTTAATTTATAAAGTAATTAGGATATGAGTTTGAATATGGTGTGTGACTGTGTTACAAATGTTGTAGATTGTACGTGTCCACCAAAGTTGTGTGTATTTTTTTGTTACAAATGTTGTGGATTGCATTAGTATATCGAGTGTTCGACGAAATTCCTTACTGAATTGTGTGAATGATACATGTGCAGACCGGAAAGTTTGTGTCAGATAACGTAGGAACAAACAAAGCAGGTATTATATATATATATTAATTTCTATAGACTTGAAAAAAAATTGCAAGTGTCCTGTATTAAACATGTTTTTTTAACGGCAATTGTGGCTACATAGCCCCTAGCCCAGAAGGCGTAGCGAGCCCACACAACCAGTAAATTGGCATATATTCGTCAGGTTCTTAAGAATATGGGCGAGATATTGAAAGCTAGTGGCGTTAGCTATTCATCAGTAGTTAAGACCACAATCATGTAAATGAACTCGATCTCTTTGTGTAATTAATTTATATGTTACAGCGTTGACATTTATACTTTTGTTTATGTGGTTTCAGGTTGGCTGATTTGAAGGACTTCAAGAAAGTCAACGAGATCTATGCTGAATGTGAGTACAAAAGGAAGTACTCCTTATAACGACTGAAACGGAACAAATGTCATATAAATCTATATGATTTAGCGTTTTATTGTTTATTTATTTAGACTTTTAGTTGTTAAAATACCTTGTCTTGCGAATTTCCCTACACCAGCTCCTGCGCGCTCAACGCACCATGTTGCAGCATTGCCACTTACTGCTAGGATTGAAATTGAATGCATACACTACTACAGAAATTAGAATAAAGCCCCCCTCAAAAGCCCGGTTTGAAAGAAAAACGGGCTCTATGTATGGCACCCATTGTATTTTTGACAATAAAGCCCGGTCATATATCAAGAAACCGGGATCTATCAAATAAAGCCCTGTTACCGTAAAGAACCGGGAACTAACATAAGTACTTTTGGGAGGGTTTTTTTCAACCTTTTATCTTGTTCAAAATTTTTCAACATCAGATCTTACACCCACATTCTCTACTGCCGCCTTCCCCCTACCGCTTCTCCATTATTGTCATCTTTTGCTAATGGTGAGTCATTCCCTCAACCCCTAATTATCAATATTTGCTGGTGTGTATGTCTATTTTTCAAACAAGTTGTGTTAATTGGTTATTTGTATATAACTGAAGTTAGATTTTCTAGCAAAGGTTTTCATTTTTTTTAATTTGTAATTTGGGTTTTTGTTTGAAAAGTTATGAATCCTTCTGTTATATACAAATAACCAATTAACACAAATTGCTAATTCTTATTCGTATGCATAAATTTCAGATTTGGTGGTTTGGATATTGGATTTGGGAAAGTGTTGTGGGTTTTGTACTCCATCATCTTGGGACCTCTTATTGACTTTGCTTGAAGGTAGTTCCTTTCATGTTTTTTTATGAATTGACTAAACAACTTGAAATCCAACCAATTAACATGTATTGGGATGCTAATTCTCATAGAACTTCAACTTTGAATATCTTGACACAGAACATTTTGACACATACATTTTTTCTTTGTGGTTTGGTAATTAGAAAATATGACTTCTTATGTTCATGGTTTGTACTGATATTGAGTTTACTCAATTGTGTATGCTCTTTGGCTTAGTAGAGATGACCCACAAGTTTAACATATATACAGAGAGCTGTCTACATTTTGTCTCCCATACAAAATGAAGCTTGGGAGTAAGTATGAAGGGGCTTTTACGGTAATTACAAAGATGTAATATAGATGGTCATATAACTCATTATATAATACGAGAATGTTATTTTTGATTTCTTATGGTGCAAATACTATTATATTTTATGATGATGAGTTTGTTAGTTGCATACATCTTAATTAGTTAGTACTTTACAATTTGTTATATATTCTTTGAGAAGCATCAATGCAAAGTGTTTTTGTTAATATCGTGTTTACCATTTGGTGGATGTATAATGCATCTTTGGTACATAATTACTAATAATTTCTAAGTTTTTGTGTGGTTTCGGCTACTTTCAAATGTAAGCACCGGTTTCAAATTAACTTATTATGCTACGTCAAACACAAAGACTCAAGAAGCTCATTTCTTGCCTTCATGACAAAGGAATTCAATGCTAAACTGTTGGATTTTCGTTTAGCGAAGGCAGGGCCAACCGGTGATAGGACGCATGTGTCGACTCAGGTAAAGGGCACACACGGATATGCATCACGTGAATACATAGCTACAGGGCGGTTGACTGCAAAGAGTGGTGTCTACAGCTTTGGGGTTGTTTTGCTAGAACTACTCACTGGTATAGAACCTAAAACCAGACCACGAATGTGTGATGTTAAGCTTAAATGAACAGATTGTTGAAGTTAACATGAACTATGTCGTCGGAACTAAAGGAAATGTACTCTTAGTTGTTTATATGTTATTTTAATTGTCATCAAACCACACCTCGAATGTCTGAACCTTGCAAGAAATGTAAGGTGTATGCTTGTTTTAGTTTCTGCAGGTGGTCTATGCGGTGTTTTGCAGGTACTATTGTGCTTAGGAGGTGTACTAGGACGGCAAAGAAAGACTTGTTTTGTATTTGTCATCTGGCATTGCTCTCAACTTTAAAGGCGGATTTGGGACTTCATCAACTTCATTCAGATTATTCAAAGGCAGTGTATCAAACGAAACTTCACAGTAACGTCAATGGTGTATTGTTCACATTCTTTTTGTCTAAGTAGTTAATCAATTGAGCTTGTAGCTTGTTCAAATGTGTTATTTGCAAGGAGTAGTAATCCCAGTGTATCAACAGAAAGTAAGTGGTAATGTTAATGAATCTTCTTGATTGAAATGAATACAATGTTCATTTTGGTAAAAAAAATTGATGGAATGGCTGGAATTGCAGCTTAAAAGCAATTTTTTTTTAAAATTTTTTTCGCATAGAGCCATGTTTTTTGATTGAAAACCGGGCTCTATAACTCATAATAGAGCCCGTTTTCAAAACCGGGCTCTATTTGCTTTTCGAATAGAGTCCCCTCCCCTTTAAGCCCCTCTCTAAAACCGGGATCTATGCCCCTTTTCAACAGGGCTCTATGTCTCTTTTTGTAGTAGTGTATAGCAGCACTCTAACGCGTCTCTTTGACTATAAGCATCTCGACTAGAATGATACCGTATAATAAGGTAATAGATTAATAGAGTTGTAAATTGTATTCTCTTCCCCCTGCCATAAAAGGCGTTTGTATATTGCTGTTTAATATTGAGTTGCTGATATTCAAAAATTAATATAAAGTAGTTTTATTTATGCATTAGAGTTACTGTATGTTTTATATCTTATCCCATTTATATGGTAATAAATTTGTAAAATCCTAGTGCTGCAGCTTTCCCTTTGCCGAAAGTGTGGTGATTGACACCTGCCGCGCACAGTTCATGTGTCAATGACAGTCCTTGGCAATGTTTACTAATAGTGTTATTTATTTTATTGATTAATGTTCATTTGATTTTCTCTAGTCAACATGTTTGATAAAACATCACTGCAAGTTCTTGATAGATGTGAAAAATTGGTTTCGTTTATGATAATTTAACACATTTTTCCACTTTACCGTATATGGGAGTCAACTTGTTAATTGAATGATATCTTGAATCTTGATGTGTTTCTAAGTTATTACATAAACGCTAAGCTTGTTATGCGTTTGATTATTTGTAGTAATTGTGTAAATTTTCTTGGGGAATTTTGTATGAATGTTCATTTGATTGTCTCTAGTTAAAATGTTTGACAAATTGACTTATCTGTTTCTGAACATTATACAGATCGCTGAACCTATAAATCAGTATTACATTATGTTGATCTTTCTCAAAATGACAGTCTTAAAAGTGGTGATTGTGATATCGATGATATCTTTGAATATGGATAGACAAAAATCTTTTGATGAGAGGTCACTTTTTGAGGCATCACCTGGTTTTTTTATTATGGATGGAAAATGTGGAGTCGTTCAACTACGGTTTGGATACA
>BQNB010142909.1:0-17064 GCA_026074375.1 Tanacetum coccineum | reverse complement strand
AGGGTGCGTGGGTGGGGGACAAAGACCACAACAGTGGTTGTCTGTTGTGTTCGACAGAAACCAGGGGAAGGGAAACAAGAAAAGGAGCCATGTGGGTTTTTATAATACATGTGGGTTTTATAATAATACTTGTGGCATTTATTTTAGAAACTTACATGAACACATAAGCACACATATGCGTAGGACATTTTATAACATCGGGACGTAAAGGAATATGGAACCATGCGTATGGTTCGAGCTTCAGATAACCAAATCCAAGGGGTTGGAGAAACTCTTTAACGAACCAAAAATTATTTCAATAAGTAAGAAATTTAAATAATGTCTTTCGGTGGTTTAAAAGTGATGACAACGAAACTAAGTTTTAAACGATTAGATAAATTAACACGGTTAATATAGATTTTTTTACGCTAAAAATGCATTTAAAGCTTGTTTCGTTTTTTTTTAAAACGTGAAAGATTATAAAAGTAAAAGAATTTAAAATATAATGGTGGTATATTATTATTTGGGAAAGTCAAAGGAGTTAAAAATGTATTTTCTGATAATAAACTTGAACGAGTCGTACGAACCACGATACACTTATATAAAACCAATAATTATACAAATAAAGTAATGACCACGATGTAGATAAATAAATGTGATAATAAAAATATATATACTTAGTAATTTACAAATGATGCTTGTATATTTCTTAGACATGAATCACCTGGACTTGTGAATGTGACTTGCGACGCATAAAAGTATAAATTCTTGTATAGATACTCGTAGCTATAAAATCGTCCCCAGAGCCAATGGTTTAATCAACACTTTGGCAATGTAAAACGTTAACTCCTAACGACAATACCCTCTTGACCAATTGCATAGTTTACTGCATACATTAATTTTAGAATGTAAACTCAGTAGCTGTTATAATCAATTAGGTGTTTGACTGAGTCGCTATTTGACGTGCCTTAATCCATTCCCAATCTTCATCGATTAACCGACAAGGTGAGTTTTCATAGCCCCTACTTTACTGTTTTAAATCATCTTTTGGGGTGAGAACATTGCTTATTTTTAACAGTTGAACACAAGTACATTTACTGATTTACTATTGGGTCTAAGTCCCTATTCAACCCAACTTACTATATTGCCCAATTTATCATGAACCGTCAATTTCTTGACCGGATGACCGGTTGAGGGAGCGCGAATGTTATGGATAGATCTATCGGGATTGACATCCCTGTTTGTCTTGGACTGACATTAGTCAAGCAAACACAGTTTCATTTGAGTCAGTTACGGATGTCGCGGGTTGGACATCTGCATGGGCTTATCTATGATGGTACTTGTTAACGCTTCGGTGTCATAAGCTTAGACAATAGTAAATACTTTTCATTGTGATATGTAGGATTTCTATATTTCATGCTATGGTTATAAATCTTGTGGTTCATCACTATTATCAAACAACAAAACCTATGAACTCACCAACTTTATGTTGACACTTTAGCAATGTTTTTCTCAGGTGTTCTATATTACGGAATATATGGAGTCTGCATTGGTATATTGGCATGTAGAGGTCTATCTCTCGTATCAAGTCCTCTTCACGCCATGAAGTCACAATCCCAAATCCAGTCTTCCGCTGCAGTGAATTTGGGGGTGTGACAGATTGGTATCAGAGCTCTTGGTTATAGAGAACTAGGTTGCATTAGTAACTCTAGACTATAACTGGCTCTTAAGGACATATCATAATAGCATACGCACTATCTATTACTACTTACTTCCTAAGTCAACAATTGTTTGGCACGATATCATTAAATAACTAAATTGCCACTCGTCTGTCATGAAAAACATGACTACACATTATCATTTACCATCTTGGAATAACATATCCTATGGATTACGTATTTGTATCATCCTAGCGCAAGGAAACCACTATGACTCTCACCAAATAATTTACCCTATAACCAATATCACACTACGAAGAATCACTTACACAATATTATAGATTTTATCAGTAATTTCATCTTTACTATCTCATTTATTGAGAGTCACCTACATAAACACTTCGGGATACCTTGCTAATCATCTACTCATTACTTCACTACACAAGGGCTCTTTATAGCAACCATTGTAAAATACCTATACTACTATCTACTATGCCGGTATACCCTTAAAAGTATTTCAAAGTATACAAAAACCTACCAAAAAGCATGTGCCGTTTGAATGCACCAATAATTGGTGAATGTCATATCATCGGGAAACGTGAACAACAAACTCATAATGAGAAAACCCGCCCGGTAAAAGTAAAATACAATAGTCGCAATTAGCAGTCACAAGCTACGGAAAGTAATTTAAGACATAAAGGTTTACACCAGCCCTTGAGCCAAAAATGATATGAACTCCACGGATATACACCTACTGTCCGGAAGCCTACCACACTATCTGGTCACCGGCTTGGGTCTTAACATAAAGATACCACTACTAATTACGAGTAAATTTCTCAAACAAACGAGAAACATACGAATGCCTAAACCTAACATTCCTCTATATATCCTCGAGACATAGTATGCATAACTATTCAAAACGTGCAATACACCTTATCTTAAAAAAAATAGATGGCACTCATAAGTTAATCTTTACCCAAATATGGAACATAAGAAGAAGAAACCCTACTTTGTCGTATGTAGGGTGTATTCAAGAAATGTCTCAATCACTTTCTAGCAACGTACTCTCCAGAACAAGAAGCCGCCACGGGACATTCCATTCCAAGAAGAATTGACTCGCCAACCTCTCAGGCAACCCAATTACCTGAGCTAAGGTTGACCTTGACTCCTGCTACGGGGCGTGAACACTCCCAAGAAATGAATAACCTTAGTGCTCCTGCACTAATATCATAAGCGCCTGGACCATCTCGAAAGAGAAGCAGATCACCATCATCGCCATTCTTCCCATATGCCATTACCTTCTCTGACGGTAAGCCAACATCCGAGACATCAGAACTCAACCTAGAAGATGTGACGGCCAGACTAGAGGACCTGGAAGTAGAGATTGACACTCTTCACACAGACACCGAAGATAAAGAGCTCCTGATCTCCGAATTACAGGATTCCCTCGCAGCTGGCGAGAGCGAGATCGCTTCATCTGCAGATAAGGGTAGGCAGATACAGAGACAGCATTTGAGATCTATGAACAAATTCAGAAAATTCTAAGCCCGCCCTAAATCTATAGAAAGACAGCCAGACTCGCTGTAACAATGTATCCTAACTTGCAAGGAAACATCTAGGCAGAGAAATTAATAAAGACTTGTACTTTTCTTTCATGAAATAATAAATGAAATAACAATTCTACCCTAGTATAGGAAGAACCTTATGTTTGATAATTTTAGAATCAAATGGCAAACATCGTAATACGTCAAGGAAATAACGCTATCGAAATTTCTGCTCAGTGCAAAACAAGTATGCTCGTTGCCCAACAAATGAAGAGTACAATCATGTACCCAGAAAACGAAAACAGGGAAGCCATTTCCGATAAACACTATGAAGGATCATTTCAAGAGAGCCACACATCGTACAGTCAGACGAGGACTGAGGATTCGCGCGGACGAAAGTCTCAAGATTCCTTCCTCCCCAGCGGAGAGCGGCATAAGTTTGTCAATCCAAAATATCTTTCTCATTTACAATCAATAAACGCCATTCCAATAAAATACTAAATACATCTGAAAGATTTCCAGGTAATGACTTTAAATCATGCCAAGATACGAGGTGGGGCACCTAGCAATATATGATTATAACGAAGAAGATTAAACCATGAAATACACAACGCGAAGCTTTATTCAATCAGATCCATAGTATTTTTGTTCGTAATACAACAAAATGCAAAATATAGGGAATACAACAAAAATGTAAAATGCTAAAACGACAGATACATCACCGCGTGAAAAGAAACACATCGGGTAGATCAACAAAATGAGCAATGTGATGATTATGATCATGACGGGAGTAAAGATCTCAATTGGAAACTTCATAGGGATTGGTAACCGACAATTTCGAGGAAGAAGGAGAAAAACTTAATATGGTGGAGTGACGATAATTCGGAATAAGAGGTAAGTAAAGTAAAAGTGGAGAGAGATAAGGAAAGGGGCGGCGTAGTGGGCAGGAGTTATGAGGAGTACTGATTTAAAACATTTATGATGGACTAGTTATGTCTAGCAAGAGAGATTGCAACCAAACCCTAAACTTTCAACAAAAGTGATTATTCAAAATAACTTATATGCTGAGATAATGATTCTACGAACACATAGATAATACACGCCAACATATGAAGCGATATGCACTTAGTAAGATAAACACATAAGGTGAACATAAACCTTCAAAGGACCACATATGTGGTAGAAAGTAGCAAGGAAATAATAAATCACAATCAACCATATAACGTAACCTCCCTCATCAAGTGTTTGGGAGACACGACGATTTATACACACTATGAGCCTCTGTACCAACTACGCTTACAATCATAAACAAATAACTAAAGGAAAAGGGGATGTCAATGTAAACCTAAGGTATACATAGCCTGATCAACTATGTATAAGTTAGGTCGATGGAGATATGCTCAATAATATCCGATGCAATAACAAAAGTTTGAACGCGTACATATTTTACTCATTTATCACATTAAAGACAACACTCAAGGAAACTATGAAAGTTTATGACTCATCAAAAATACATCATGAGAATTCAATCATACATAAACGAAACAAAGTTAAAGATGAAACGTTTGATGATTCTTCCTGGAGGACTCAGCATAAGATTAATTAAAATACCCTAGAACTAAACGGCAATACAACACGCACACCTACGGACAAAAGCTACTTCTTCTAGAAAACTTCCACGCCAATCGCCACAATGATGAGTGGCACAATAAGCCCTAGTACTGCAATGATGTACTGGTGATCCTCTTCTTGTGAAACACTTGCCAAATAACAACTAACCACCACAACGAACACAACTGCAATCAAAGGAATGAGATACGACATCTTAATCTAAGGACGGATTGAGAATTTGAGTAAAGTAAATTAGTTTACGTTTTGACAAATTCAAGAAATCGGCAAAGGGTACATATATATATAGTGGAGGTAACGGTTTGCCACATTCTAGCCGTTGGAGCCCTACTTATCACTTTCGTCTTTTCCTTTTTAACTCATGCCATGAATAAGACGCTTAAATTCGGGGCAAAAGTTTTCAACTTGAAAGGACTGTGACACTCTATAAAAATTTAAGCCTTACTTCAAACCCTTAAGGAAAAATCACTCGCCGATAAATTTTTGAACTACTAATTAGTCTTGTAATTACTGGGGAAGAAGTATACAAATTAATAACATTATCCCTAAAGCACTTTATAATACTGTAGAGGGACAACAATCATGTTCACTCAATTATTCAATACAGAGTTATCACACAAACACTTTAAAATACTGTGTGGAGACAGTAGTCATAAATCACTCAATTGTTCCCTTTCAAGTTGTACTATGGCAAAACAACAGTCACGAAGCAAACATTTTTTTTGAAATGTGGTGATACTACAGAGATCAAATGCATTCATTAGAACTTACTAGATTACTAACATAATAACCGTTGGGTTGCAAAAGTGGAAATACAAGTACATAGTTTGAGGCCACAATGTTTTATTCAAAGCAGTACAACAACATGGTTACCGTAATCCCTAGATCATTAATCCGATGATTCATATTCTTAGTCGTACCTCACTACCCCGAATTCTAGAAAGAATGCATTATTTTTTGCTTCTTCTTGCCTAATTTTCTCCTTTTGTGCCTTTTTGTTCATGGCCTCTTCTTCCAACATTTCTTTAGAGCTTCTTCATCACTTGGAGTTTGATGGTAACTCTTCTCGGTAAGAGGGAAATCAGTTTGTGATGACGAGCAACCTATACCTCCAGGTGTACGGCCGGAGTATTTTTCCTGGAACCAAGCCGACTTAGTCTCCATTTGTCTCTCTAGCTGTGCCGCCTTTCCATACACAGAAAGATGCAACTTGTGATCCTTTTTAGAACTTTCCTTTAAAAGAGTGCAAATCAAAGCACGGCTCTCTTGAGAAAGGTCGTTGCATTTCTCATAAGCCTTTCTAAGATCGTCCCTGACGGCGCATGAATCTTTAAACTAAAAAGCCAAATTCAAAACCACATCCTGACGACCCTTGTCTTCATTAATTAACCTTTGCACCAAGGCTCTGATTTCGGAATATGTATGAGGAAGCTCACAGGCCATTTGAAATATTTTGTAGTAATGACTTAAGTTTGAAAATTTTAAAAGGAATGAGGTGGTATTTATAAGGCAAAAGGGGAGGAGGGGAAATTATTTAAGGCTTTACTATTTACTCCAACGGATATATTTCCAGCATTTTGTCGCATTGGCTCATCACAATGGAGAGACATTCATTTAGGGATGCGTAAGGACCAGTTGAGAGTAGATACCCTCACACGTTCGCAAATCCACAATCTCCTACAACGTCTTGATTTCGTGGACGAAATCTTCTAACCTGGGGAGGCTGTGACACCCCGTAAGAAAAATAGATTCTCTTTACGTTAGGTAAAAGTCATGTACCGCAAGTCTGCAAATTTACCATTAATTCAAACTCATAATGAGACGAAAATAAAAACACGCCCGGTAAAAGTAAGAGACAACAGTCGCAATTAGCAGTCACAAACTACGGGAAGACATAAAAGTCTACCCCAGCCCTGAGCCAAGAATAATATAAACTCTACGGATATGCACCTATTGACCATAATCCTACCACACTTTCCAGTCACCGGCTTAGGTCTTAACATAAGGATACCACTACTAATTGCGCGTAAATTTCTCAAACAAACAAGAAACATACAAATGCGTAACACCCCTACACTCCTATATAGATTGGCTCGGAAAACATTAGTATGCATAATCATTCAAAACATGCAATACACCTTACCTCAAAAATTAATAACACTCATAAGTTAATCTTTACTCAGATATGGGATGTAAAATGGAGAAACCCTATTTTGTCATATGCAGGGCGTATTCGAAAAATGTCTCAATCACTTTCCAACAACATACCTGATAACTCCCCGGAACAGGAAGCCGCCACGGGACATTCCATTCTGAGAAGACTTGACTCGCCAACCTCTAAGGCAATCCAAATACCTGAACTGGAACTAACTTTGACCCTTGCTACAGGGCTCAATTTTCTTTTGTGAACATCCAAGAAATAAATAACCTCAGTGTTCCTGTACTAATATCACAAGCGTCGGGGCCATCTCGAAAAAGAAGTAGATCACCATCATCGCCATTCTTCCCAGATGTCATTACCTTCTCTGACGGTAAACCAACATCCGAGACATCAGAACTCAACCCAGAAGATGTGACGGCCAGACTAGAGGACTTGGAAGTAGAGATTGACACACTTCATGCAGACACCGAGGACAAAGAGCTCCTAATCTCCGAATTGCAAGATTCTCTCGCAGCTGCCGAGAGTGAGATCGCAATATTGCAGATAAAGGTAGCTGATACTGATACTGAGAGCAGACGTGCTGAGGATCATGAACAAATTCAGAAAATTCTAGCCCGCCTAGGCCTATAAGCAAAACAGCTAGACTTACTATAACAATGTATCCTAGCTTGCAAAGAAACATCTAGGCAGAGAAATTAATAAAGACTTACTATAACAATGTATCCTGATCTCCGAATTGCAAGATTCTTTCGCAGCTGCCGAGAGTGAGATCGCAATATTGCAGATAAGGGTAGCTGATACTGAGAGCAGACGTGCTGAGGATCATGAACAAATTCAGAAAATTCTAGCCCGCCTAGGCCTATAAGCAAAACAGCTAGACTTACTATAACAATGTATCCTAGCTTGCAAAGAAACATCTAGGCAGAGAAATTAATAAAGACTTGTACTTTGCTTTCATGAAATGATAAATGAAATAACAATTCTGCCCTAAAAAGTTTCCGAGTACATTTACCCAGTATAGTAGAAACAACATAGTTGATATTTCTAAGTCGTATGACAAATATCTTAATACGCCAATAAAAAGGACGATATCAAAAATACTGCTAAGTGCAAAACAAGTATACCCATTGCTCAACAAACAAAGAATACAATCATGTGCTCAGGAAATGGAGATAGGGGAACTATTTCCTATGAACACTATGAAACTTGAAGGATCATTTTGAAAGACCCACACATCGTGCTTCAGACAAGAAACAGTAACCCCCACCAGATTCAATTCTTTCTTGCACTATTCGACATTTTGTCAGTTCAAAATTCTTTTCATTCACAATCAATGAGCACCTTTTCAATGAAAATAGAAATACGTTTAAAGGCTTACCAGGTAATAACCTCGAATAGTACCAAGATGCGACGTGTAATACATAGTAATATATGATTATAACGGGAAGGGTGAAACAATAAAATACACAACGCGAAAGCCTATTCAATCAGATCCATAATATTTCCGTTCATAATACAACAAAATGCAAAATATAGGAAATAACCAACATAAAATGTAAATGTTAAAATGGACAAGTACATCACGCGTGAAAAAGAAAAACATCGGTTTTAGATCAGCAAAATAAGCGATGCGATGATTATGATCATGACGGGGGTGAAAATCTCGGATTGGGAAACCCCTAGAGGATTGTAATCAACAGTTATCTGAGAGGACAAGGGGAGAAACGTGAAATTGAAGGAAAGAGTAAATGAGTATGAGGAAAAAACACCCCAAAAAAAAAATAACAAAAAAAAACCCCAAAATAAACAACCAAAACCCAAAAAACAAACACACAACCACACAAATCAAACTCCAACACACAACCACAACAAAAACACAACACACAACAAAAAAAATAAAAAAAAACAAAAAAAAAAGGGAGTAAAGTGAAACTTATAAGAAAAAGGGGCGGCGTAGTGGGTAAGAGTTGGGAGGAATATCGATTTAAAATATTTATGTCTAGCAAGAGCGATCACAACCAAACCCTAAACTTTCAACAAAAAGTAATTATTCGAAATAACTTATGCGCTGAGATAATAATTTTACGAACACATAGATAATACAAAAAACGGAAATCATACGAATTATAGATATACACGTTGTAAGAAAATACATTAAGGTTGAGTGAACTTAAAATTCAGAGAAGTACCACAGTGTGGTAGAAAATAGTAGCAAGGAATAATAGACCACAAATCAAAATATAACGTAACATCATTCATCAGGTGTTTGGGAGACACGACAAATTATATACGTCACGAGTCTCGGTACCGACTATGCTTACAATCACAAACAAATAACTAAAGGAAAAAGGGGATGTCAATGTAAACCTAAGGTATATATAGCCTGATCAACTATGTATAAGTTAGGTCGACGGAGATATGCTCAATAATATTTGATGTAATAACAAAAGTTTGAACGCATACACATTTTACTCATTCATCACATTAAAGACAATACGCAGAAAACGCTGAAGACACGATTCATCATAATACATCATGAGGGTTTTAAATCTACATAACAAAAACAAGTTAAAGTGTGAACACGTTTGATCGATTTTTCTAGAGATATTAGCATAAGACTAATTAAAATGCTCAAGAATAAAATGGCAATACAACCCGCACGCCTATATATGAAAGCTACTTTTTCCAGAAAGCTTCCACGCCAATCGCCATAATGATGAGTGGTACAATAAGCCCTAGTATTGCAATGACGTACTGGTAATCCTCTTCCTGTGGAACACTTGCCAAATAACAACCAACCACCACAACAAACACAACCCAATCAGGGGAACGAGATACGACATTTTAATTTAAGGGCGGATGAAAATTTAAGTAAGGAAACTTATTTTACGTCTTGACAAATTCAAGAAATTGGCATGTATATATATATATATATATATATATATATATATATATATATATATATATATATATATATATATATATATATATATATATATATAATTTAAGGTAACAGTTCGCCACATTCTAGCCGTTGGAGCCCCACTTGCCACTTTTGTCCTTTTCTTAACCCATGCCACGAGTAAAACGTTTGAATTCAGGACAAAAGTTACCGACTTGAAAGGACTGCGACACCCCCATAAAAAAAATCTTATTTCAAACCCTAAAGGTAAAATCAATCACCGAAAAAGTTTCAGATTGTTAAAATAATTACTTTGGGAAAAAAAATTACAAATTAATAACACTATCCCTAAATCACTTTATAATACTGTAGAGGGACAACAATCATGTTCACTCAATTATTCAATACAGATTTATCACGCAAACACTTTAAAATACTGTGTGGAGACAGTAGTCATAGTCACTCAATTATCCCATTCAAGATGCATCATGGCAAGGCAACAGTCACGAAGCAAACATTTTTGATACTACAGAAATCAAATGCATTCATTCGAACTTACTAGGTTACTAACATGATAACCATTGGTTTGTGAAAGTGGAAATATAAGTACATAGTTAAGACAACAATGTTTTATTCAAAGTAGTACAACATGGTTACAACAATCCTTAGACCATTAATCCGATGACTCGCAATCTGAGTCGTACCTCACTACCTCAAATTCTAAAAAGAATGCATCATTCTCAGCTTGTTCTTGCTTAATTTTCTCCTCTTGCGCCTTTTTGTTCATGGCCTCTTCTTCCAACATTTCTTTTAGAGCTTATTCATCCATACGGAGTTGATGTAACTCTTTCTCGGTAAGAGGGAAATCAGTTTGTGATGACGAGCACTATTACCTCCATATGGTGTACGGCCCGGGAGTATTTTCCTGGAACCAATCAACTCCTGATAATCGATACACATTCTGAAAGATAAGAAGAAAGGCGGATCTCCTGGATATATACCTTTTGGTTTTTATACAGGATATGAGATTAATCGGGTTTTGCTTTGGTCACCTTGAATGACTAAAGTTTCACTGTCGATTGGGATGCGGATGACTTTCTTGTCGCAGAGAATTTTTGGCATGATACTTAGATAACTAATTCATAATGATGACTTCGAAATTACCAAGTTTAATTGGCATAAGATTAATTTTGAAAGGTTGGTTTAACAAAATCAGGGTGTAACCCTGGATAACGGTACTATAAAATAGTAAGGTATAACAGGATTATATTATATCATGAACAACTTGCCTTTATACTTTACATAGTAAAGATTTCACAAGTGTTGTTATTTATACCACACATCTTGTGGTTAGGTTCTAACAAAAGTTATAACTAGAATCTAATCTAGTAGTCTGAGGGTCCTTTGTTTTTGCAGTTTCTAGTCAGATGACCCACTTTGTTGCAAGTCCGACACTTGACAGTGCAAACTCCTGTATGATACAAGGTGCATATTGTACACAAAGGAAGGTTTCTGTAACACCCCGTAAGAAAAACTAGACTCTCCCTGCGTTAGGTAAAAGTCATGCACTGCATGTTTGCAAGTTTACCGTTAATTTCAACGAGAAATCATTTTTATGATCGTCAAACATTTACTTTTGTCATAGAAAGTTTAAATTATGCACGGATATCATCATTATTACTCTATGGCTAAAAGGAAATTTTAGTACGAGTAACGATAAAAAAAATCATACTTAGTTCACTTTTGTGAAACGAGATCATTTACTTGTATCACTTTATAAAATCACCTACATTCAAACTAATGACCATGACAAGTTTGATTTAATTCAACAAAAATAAAATAAATTATACTTATTGATACCTATAAAATCCAACATCAGATATATATACATATGAATGTATATAAACCAATACAATAATAATGAGACACTATCATTACAAGCCTTACACACTACTCCACCCCATTTTCTTATTTTGAAAGTTCCCATCACATGCTACGTATGGTAAACCTGATACAATTTCAATTTCAAAAGCAAGAAATAGTGAAGATTCTATAATAGTATTAGAAAAGAGTAATGATGATAACAGTATTATAAAGTTTCGCTATGATTCAATAGTATTATAGGGCCATTCACATGTAACATCTCAGTAAACCATCCAAACTTCTAGTATAAATCGGGAACCATTCATGAGCAAATGCATCACAACTAAATGTTGAAAAACAAGAGTTAAACAATACAATTCAAGTTCAAGCTCGTTGAGTACAAGAACTAAGTAGGCGTCGGTCTTAGAAGAGGAAGCAACCAATTTCAAATCTCACCACCATCTTTCTTTCTTACCATCTTTCAACAAGCTCGGACCTCGGTAAGTCGTCCACGTAAATTAATGTCCATATGTCATTTATTTAGTAGTTTAACAAACCCTGACCCTTTTACGACATATACGCGACTTGCATGGCATGAACCATGTAAGGTTCGCATGAAATCAAACATGAAAAGAATGTGGTCGAACCATACATAAAATAATGATGTGTGGAAAACTAGTAAACAAGATAAACAATGTAACGAACCTAGGAAAAATTACAATAACCTAAGACTTGAAGCATTGGCTCACAAATGAGGCGTGTGAGTACAAGGGTACACGAAATACTTCGTAGGAAGCTTATGAGATAACTTTGGTTTGTCACCTTAGGCCTATCCAGTTGGCTCATGACGAGCCACAATGAGCCATAGGCTCGTTGTTGGAATGACACGACCTCTAAGAAACCTGAGCAAAGCATGCTCGTTGCCTCATGGTCTGACCTCGTGACTACTTTATATCATAAGGCGTATCATGCTTGTCTCGTACAGTAAGCTGCTGCCATGGTTGAACCCATGAGTTTTGCTGCTGCTGCTGCTACTTTGTACCCAAATAGGTTGCGAGAATCACCACCTCATCTTTAGTTCGACCCTTATATACCCCATAACTAACCCTATAGAAATAATACCATACGAAGTAACAAGTGGAACCAGAATACACATAAATAAGGGTGCATTGAGTGAAGCAAGAAGCCACAACAGTAGTGATGAAACCCACTGCTGGCTGCGACAGAAACCAAAGAAAAGAACAAGGGTGTAAGCCATGGAGTTGATAGTGTTATATTATAATGCATGCATGAACTACAACTTGAACACTTAGATATAAGAAAGCAAGAAATACATGTGATATATGTGACTTATATGGGGCTAATGGAGGCCACAACAGTAGCCATGAAGCTACTGCTCGGATCGACAGAAAACTAGAAAAAGGAAAAGAGAAATAGATATGTGGGTTAATATTATGATATAAATGATAATTTAAAACTTACATGATATACAAAGTGGAATAATAGGCGTATGAAACCATTATATATACAAAGTGTGAATTAGATAGAAGCCAAAACAGTGGCCTCACAACCACTGTTGGTACTCGTCAGAATCAGAAAAAGAAAGGGGAGAGAAGCCATGTGGGTTTTTATAATAATACATGTAGGTTATATTTTATAGAAATAATACTAGATATTTAAACTTGCACGAAATATAACTAGTAAATGTTAAACTTAAGGAAATGTGGGAACATGCATGTGGTTCGATTTCTGGTAGCCAAATCCGAATGATTGGGTAAATTTTTTATCGAGCCGATATTTACTTCGATAAGTAAGAAACTTAAATAGTGCCTTTCGGTGATTTAAAAGTGGTAACCACGAAACCAAGTTTTAAACGGGTAAATAAATTTAAAACGTATTTAACGCTACAAATATTTCTAAAAGTTTATTCGGATTGTAAACATGAAAAGTCATAAGCATGAAAGAACATAAAATATAAAAAGGTTGTATATAATATATATATTATATAATGTTATTTGAAAAGTTAAGGGATTAAAAATATATTTTTTGATAAGAAACTTAAACGAGTCATACGAACCGCGAAAATATATATAGACCTGATGAGTACACAAATAAAGTAATGACTACGATGTAAATAAATAAGCGCGATGAGAAAATACATATACACTCAGTAACTTGCAAATGAGGTTATATATTCCTTAGACATAAATCACACGAACTTGTAAATATAAGAGCGACACATAATAATATTAGTAGATCCTGTATAGATATTCATAATTGTAAAGTCGTCCCTAGGGCCAACGGTTTAATCTACACTTTGAAAACGTAAAGAAAAACGTTAACTCCATAACGACCACGCCTTCTGACCATTTGCATAAATCATTTTATATATTAAGTCTTAGAATGAATACTCAGATTTATTGTAATTACTTAGGTGTTTGACTGAGTCATTATTTGACGTGCCTTAATCCATTTCCAATCTCAGACGATTAACCGACAAGGTGAGTTTCATAGCCCCTACTTTACTGTTTTAAATCATCTTTTGGGGTGAGAACATTGCTTAATTTTAACAGTTGAACACAAGTACATTTACTGATTTACTATTTGGGTCTAAGTCACTATTCAACCCAACTTGCTATATTGCCCAATTTATCATGAGCTGTCAATTTCTTGACCGGATGACCGGTTGAGGGAGCGCGAATGTTATGGATAGATCTATCGGGATTGACAATCCCTGTTTGTCTTGGACTGACATTAGTCAAGCAAACACAGTTTCATTTGAGTCAGATACGGATGTTGCGGGTTGAACATCTGCACGGGCTTATCTATGATATATGTTAACGCTTCAGTGTCATGAGCTTAGACAATAGTAAATACTTTTCATTGTGATATATAGGATTGCTATATTTCATGCTATGGTTATAAATCTTGTGGTTCATCATTATTATCAAACAACGAAACCTATGAACTCACCAACTTTATGTTGACACTTTAGCAATGTTTTTCTCAGGTATTTTTTATTACGGAATATATGGAGTCTACATTGGTATATTGGCATGTAGAGGTCTATCTTTCGTATCAAGTCCTCTTCACGCCATGAAGTCACAATCCCAAATCAAGTCTTCCGCTACAGTGAATTTGGGGGTGTGACAGTTTCCATGGTATCTTTTGGCAGGATAAGTCCTAACAGTTTCTTGTCTTCTATTCTGCTGGTGGTGGTAATCATTGTTACGGTTATGATTGTTGTAGTTATTTTGATAGTTGTCGTTGTTGAGATTGTTGGAGTGGTTATTGTTGTTGCGATATTTGGGTAGTCATTGTTGTCAATGGTGTTTCTTTTATCTTCAAACTTTCGTTTATGATCATTGGTTTCTTGCACAGAATCATGCTTTATTGTTTGATCCATTAGTCTGTGAGCTATGTTGGTGGCTTCCTCCAGAGTCTGAGGTTTTGAAGCAGTAATGTTTCCTTTAATGCTTTGGGGCAATCCCCTGATGAAAGCTTCCATAAGTTTCTCAAAATTTGGCACCATGTTTGGACATAAGACTGCCAATTCTTGAAATCTTCTAACGTAAGTCTTGAGATCATCTCCTTTCACAACCAAGTTGTAAAATTCGTCTTCCATTTTCTTGACTTCAGTTCGAGGGCAATACTTATTGGTCAAGAGCCTTTTCAATTTGGTCCAGGTGATCTTATTGGCTTGTTCTATTCCGATAGGTTGGGCGTATGCATTCCACCAAGACAAGGCATCATTGGTTAGAGTACCAGTAGCAAATGTCACTCTGTCTTCCTCGGCACACTTGCTACGAGAAAATACTGATTCAGTACGTTCAAACCAGCGGATGAGGTCAACAGCTCCTTCTGTGCCATTGAAGTTGAAAGGTTGACAGTTTATGAATTCTTTGTAGTTTCCTCTTTTTGCTACAGGAATTTATCTAGGTCTAGTGTTCCTATTGGGATTGTCGGCATTTGCCATGGCAGCAGCTTGTGCTTCCAGGGCTGCAGAAATATCAGCAATCAGTTGCCGGATAGCATCCTGAGTCATAGCTGGTGTTGCAGATGTTGATGACCTTTTGGGAGGCATTCTGTCAACATAAGACAACACAGAATGAGAATAAAATGATATAGTCATATCACAAGTTAAGGTATGAAAATAAAAAGACTTGTGATCATTCTTTGATATTTAAAGAATACAACGAAATTTTTTTGAATTTAAGACTTCGAGAGATAGATATGGAAATAATGGAATGAGTGATTCAACAAAAGGCTTAGTGTTTTCAGGTGGTGAAATCTTCTTGAGAGAATTAGAAAAGATGTTTTCTAATGAGGCCGGGAAATAGTTCAGAATGTTCGTGGAGGAAAAAGCATCCTCAGTATCGGAATCAGATGGGACGATAGTAGAATGAGGGGATGAAGATATGACTGTAACAACCCAGTAGTAAATAACATAAGTTATTTATATAATAGTATAGTAGTTATGTATTTTTACATACTATTTGGAAAAGTAGTGGCATCTTCGCAATTCAGGGAAAGTAGTGGCATGGAGGACATTGATGGCTAAAAAAAGAAAAGTAGTTATAGTTAAGGTTTTGCCCTTGTTCTCTACAACCATGGCGCTGATACCATTCTGTAACACCTCCATTTTGATAATATAGCAGCGGAAGCTAATTTGGGGTAATACTTCATGAATCACAGGCACAATCATAGAAAATGACTCAAAAGAGATGTTTTTAAAAGACACGTTATCATTCATTTAAAATCAGAGTTTTACAAAGGCAGGTCCCAAAATCTAGAAACATAAAATGTGAATGATAACAAGTTTTAGCCATCTTCAAGTCCATGCTACTCCATGCCATAAGTTGCTCAATTACCTGGGATAAACATGCATAAAAACGGTCAACACAAAGGTTGAGTGAAATTCATAGGTTTGAAATGTAATAATTGAATACAAGTTATCATAATGGAAATATTGGTATTGCAGGGATAATTATCATGGAGAACATTATTATCCTGGAGAACAGTATTATCATAGAGAACAATATTATCACCCTAAACTCATGAATCACATAAAGAGATATTAAAGAGATATTACCCAAAGAGGTATTTGAAGAGATATTGGGAGATACTATCCAAAGAGACATTTTCATGTACTTAGGCAATAATATATTAGGATAGCATATAGTTTAGAAAACACTTGCATTCATGGTTTATTGTAGGTATCATGGGATTATAAAGTATGTGAGGTTGTGTACTCATTAAGTCTTTGAAAAGTAATCAAATTGTTATAAGATAAACGAGTATATAAAAGAGTTTGTAAACAAGCATGTA